>VUQG01006305.1:33463-44265 GCA_015106755.1 Etia nguti | reverse complement strand
CGTCCTGCTGTCACAAGTACAAACTTCTTCTCACACACTTTCTTCTTCTGAATAAATGATTCACATACCTCCATGTGTATTTTAATCTCAAACTGTCCCTTTAGAGCAGCATCAATCAATATTTTTAAGTCATGTGAAAAGAAAAGTGTTCATAGAAAAAGTAAAAAAACAAAAAAAATAGCAAGTTGCTGCCAAAGCATTTGATTAATTGATCATCAGCAGGCATCAGCACCTCTCTAAAAGCAGAGGTTTGGGCAGGTTGCTGGTCTGGCGCACTGAGGCGTCAGTGTACCGCAATTACCAAAGAGGAAAGACATCAGCAGTGATCTTAAATAGGCCGTTATTGCTGTCTGCCAATTTGGGAAGGGTTATAATGTCCAAACACTTTGAAGTTCTACAGTGAAAAACATTATTCACAGGTGGAAATCATTCAGGCATTTGCCAATCTTCCCGGAAGTGGACATGTCAGAGAAACTGCAAAAAACATAAAAGCTACATCTCTGACGCTACACCCCAGTTAGCTTGTTAAGTTTTTCATGACAGCACAGTTAGATAAAGATTGAACAAGCCTGACCTGGGTTGCCAAGAGAAAACATCTTCTCTCTAGTGAGGATGTTTCGCTATAATGCACAGCATCACATTCGGAGGAAACCAAACACAGCATATCAACACAAACAGCTCCCACGAGCTGTCAAGCACACTGGCACAACTTGCTTTGTAGCCACAGTACCTAGGTGCCATGCAGTCATTGAGATGACATTGAACTCCTCTGTATTCCAGTATAAGTAAATGTGTACCTTTGTATAGGTGACTCCATCTGTCTGACACCTAAAGCTTCGCCAAAGCTGGGCCATGCAAGAGGAGAACGACAAGCAAAACAGGAACAGAAGAGACTGCAGAGACGAAACCTCAACCCGATTTAAATGCTGTGGTGGGAACGTTAAGAGCGCTGTGCACAAACAAATGCCCAAAAAACCTCAATGAACTGAATCAGCACTGTAAAGAAGAGTGAGTTGAAATTCTTTGACAATGATAAGGGGCTGATAAAGTCACACAGAAATGATTATTGGGGTGTACTTAGTTGTTCACAGGAACTGGATAATGTCCAATGAGAAATGTCTTTTTCACGTTAACTGTGCATGCCTAAAAAAACACATCAGTTTCATGTCTACAGTTATTGCTTCTAAAGCTACACTATGATGGGGTTTACTTAGTTGCCCACAAGAATGCCGAGTCCTGTAAAAGTGAAACAAATCAGATAACTATGTTTTGTGAATAATATAAATATTAATCATAATGATGGAACTGACTCTACGAAGCATTTTAACAGCTTTTTTGGTCGTTCTGATCTTCCAGTCCAAAACTTTGTTTAACTTTGAGTCTCTCTGATCTTAACTGAGATTTTGTCCACAGCCAACTGTTTTTAGCCACTCCAAAAATCTGCGATAAAAACAATAACCCACTGTGCACCACCTCGTAACATCAAATGGCCCGTGGCGTTAGCAACCAGTAGTTACAGATATGGTGTCGCATTTATCAGTTAAAGATTCAGGAGGTGTAGAAACCAGAAAAGATAAAAGAAGAGTGAATACTAAATATTACTCAGCAGGTGGCTAGAAACAAAACTACAAAAGAAAACAAAGCTATCCGTGCTATGTGTCTCTGTGTGATCTGGACAAACATGTTTGCTATAACATTTAAAGCTGTAATATCTGATTGCAACTTGTTTCACTTTCCCGAGAGATGGAAGATGCTCATTGTCGGCCTGAAAACACAATAAAGTCTGAATTATGCTGAATGCATGCATTATAGTTTGCGATAAGTTTGAAATATGCACTTGCATGCTTCAGTCACATTAACGGAACTTTTTCATTCATCAATGGGTCATTTCTTTCTATCACAGGCATCCTGAAGGAAGAAATCATATCTTGTACCATACATACGCACTTCATCGTATGGGGTTTTTGTATTTATCTGTATGAACGCTGTAGGAATCCAAATCCAATCTCTACTTGTTTTTTAATCCTTCAACAGAAAGAGGACAGCCTGAAATATCTTATATTCCAAACCGGTCCTCGTGAATCTAGAGATTCGTTTCTACATACTCACACCCGTACTGTACACATAAGCTGAGCAGCAGGAAGAGAGCACCTTTTTTGTGTGGCGTTGAGATAAATAGGATTAGGGATTTGGGAGATTTAGGAGGAATAATCCGTCTGTGTATCGGAGAGAGGCAGCAGCGGTGATGATCAAAAGAGAACACTGTGATTCGGAGCTCAGACATCTCCGGATAGACTGAAAACTTGGAGTGACATTTTCTCCATTTTTTTTCTCCAAGGATCAGCTCTCATTTTGCCGCTGTGAGTGCTGTAATTGCCACATAATCACCTCGTACTGTACGACAGAGTGCATGTGTTTATCCAAGTGCCAGGGACAGATGGAGAATTATATATTCACAGTAATTAATCAGATTTACAGTTTACATCGGGGAGACAGCGAGCTAGTCTGTTTGTTGTTGGTGTTAGTATTAAGCAGGGGATTGGACTTAGTTATTTAACACACAGATGATTTGAACAGCTGCTCTGTTCATCTGTTATCTATATGTCCACATCAGTACAACACAGACAAAAAATGTTTTAAAAAAAACAACAACTTTTTTTTTTTGCTGCAGACAGATTGTTAAGTGGGCCACCCAACAGCTTCATTCTTCATCTACCCATTTAATGCCACTCTTAGCCATGAGATTTACCCTCAAAGCAATGGACAGAAAGCAGGAAAAGACTTCATAGATGGAGGTCAGGTGTTTCTTTTTAGTCAAAATGAGTGTTAATACAGGAAGAGGTTAAACTTTAGTGAAACTCAGCAACTTGTTAGTGAGACGAAGGCAAGAAACTGAAGCAACAGGAGAGAAGGATGCTGTTACCTACAGATGTGGTCGAAAGTTTACATACACTCATCATGGGCATTAATGTCATGATGATTTGTGGATTTTAATTATTTCTTTGAACTGTTCTTGATTGTACAACATGCATCAGATTTATTTTTTTTAAAGAGAACTGGACGCAAAAGTAAGGGTCAGATATCCCAGTATGCAGTTGCACCTCCACCAGATGTTTTTAGTAGCCATCAACAAAAGCTTCTGTTTGTGGAAAATTTGACCACTCGTCTTGGCAGAGTTCATTTAAATTGATTGGTTTCCTGGCACGGACCCAGCTTTTAAGAATAGTCCACAGGTTTTCAGTAGCACTGAGGTTTGGTTGGATTGATTCTAGAACCAGCTATGTGTTTTGATGTGTGTTTGTTGCGACCACCCAGTTGTGTTTCAGTTTCAGCCGTTGAGCTATTGATTTTGTCGATTTACCTTAGCTGTTTACTTGAAGGATTTGTAGGTAGTTCTCCTTCATTATTCCATCTAGATGCAATGTACCAGTGCTACTGGGACCAAAGCATGATGCTACCACTGCCATGCTTGACATTTGATGCAGGGTTCTTAGGTTTGAAAGCCTCCCCTTTACTTTCCCAAACATATCACTTGTCATTGTGGTCAAACAACTAAATCTTTTTCTCATCTAAAGGTAAATTATTCCCCAGAAGGCAACTGACTTTCTCCTATAGGCAGCTACAAATTTCAGTGGAGCTTGAAGCAGGACCTTTTTCTTTTTTTTTGGTCTGCACCCTCTCAGTTAATGGTGATTTAAAACTCTGACCCTGAAAACCTTCTATGCCCTTTTGCTTTTAATCATCCAGTGTACTCTAATACCAAAACATTTCGCTCACTGCTCTTCTTCTGTTTATTTGCTGATGTTGTGCGTTTTCCATTTAGCACCTATGTTTACATTTAAGACATTCCATGAGGTTATTCTCCAACTGTCAACACCAGCAGACCCGAACCCAATCCAGTCAGTAATTATGGTCAAAACATACTCATTATTGGCTCACTAGGTGTCTTCCTGCTCAAACAACGTTAAACCCCAACTGGGACAGACTGTGTCATTCCTCCCTTTAGCAATAACCAACTGCAATATACCAGAGTGCTGTCATTAGTGAGTGAAACAGTTACACAACTGTGTTGCCTTAACGGCAGGTCTCACCATTCAGATGTTGTACCAGTGCTGCAATCTTGGTAAAGGTAAAGGCCCTGAGGAAGTATTTTGACAAAGAAAGTACAAGTACATCTCCCAAGTTATTCAACTGACCTTTCTTGGCAACCCTCTCAAAGCTGCAGTCATCCCAGTTGCTTGTGCAGCTTTTCCTGCCACACTTTTCCAGTTAACCTTCAATTTAAATGCTTTGATAAAGTAATCTATGAACAGCCAGCTTTCTGTGGTGTACCCTCCTTGTGAAGAGTATCGATAATCATCATCTAAGCAACCGTCAAATCAGCAGTGTTCCCCATGATTGTGGTTACATGCAGGGGCGGTTCTGGCCTGTTTGGTGCCCTGGGTGAACACTCCCTCTGCCCCCCCCCGCCGAGACACACACACACACACACACACACACATATTGAGGATTGTACATTAACATATGTTATTGTGAAAACTGTTGTCAGAACCATACTGAATTTAACCAGATAAATATTTTTTATATATATAGATATATAGATATAGATATATATGTAGAGAGAGAGAGAGAGAGAGAGAGTATGCAAACGGCTAACAAACAGCCATTATAATTCATCATACATTGAGAATAGCAGACAAATTAGCAATACAGCTCTTCCAATTAATGGCTAATTAATATTGTGCTGAACACAGTCCAAAAGATTTAATGAGCCACATCAGTGTCTACTGTTTACTATCATAGTCAAGTGGTTAACAAAGGTAAACAGAATTTTTTCCCAATCCCTACTAATGAATGTTATCT
Organism: Etia nguti; assembly: GCA_015106755.1. Lineage (NCBI taxonomy): Eukaryota > Metazoa > Chordata > Actinopteri > Cichliformes > Cichlidae > Etia > Etia nguti. The sequence continues at coordinate 39,402 of VUQG01006305.1, read as the reverse complement.
TGTTTCAGGATACATAATACCTTCCAATATCCAAAGACACATCTGCTTACCTGTATCTTTTGCTCGTTTCTCCTCTTCTTTTCTCTTTTTTCTAAACTGAGGACCTGATGGCTTTGACCTTTTCTTGTCCATCTTTCATCAGTAATTTTGCACTCCAGTATCAACACCCAACCCCACAACATAACCTAACAGACCTTAGTGCACAGATTCGGTTAGTATAGGGTTTTTTTTTTTTCTGGGATTTCACACAACCCAGGAAAAATAATTAATACATAATGGGCTTGGATTGACAATATTATGAATGAAATGTGCACTATTTGGAAGCAGCCCGCCCCCTTCCCTCTCGACAGGTTGTGTGTGAGACTTCAGCACAGCAGCAAGCAGGCGCACCGAGCGCCCTCGCGCTCACTTTTCGCGTATATGTGTGTGATAGAATTTAGAAAACACATCGGTGCAAATTATAAGTCTGTATCATAATGTCTTCAGTTTTTTCTGTTTGTTGTAGAGCTGTCAACGTTAAAACCTTAACGCCGTTATCACGATTAATGCGATTAAAATTTTTAACGCGATCAACCCATCTGGAGCGTAGAATGGACAACCTTTGGACAAACTGCCCGAAATGCGTTGACAGAGACATTTCAGGGATTTTGAGTCATTCTGCGCTCCAGATGGATTAATTGCGTTAAAATTTTTAATCGTGTTAATCGTGATAACGGCGTTAACGTTGACAGCCCTAGTTTGCTTTTATTTTGCAAGCTGGTTATTAGATGCCGCTCCAGCCAGCCAGAGAATCCCTCGCCGCCCGGCCCCTTTCCTCACTGTGTGGCAAGCAGCAGGCGCACCTCGCAAACGGAGCGCGCCTTTACTCCCCGCAAATGGGCAAAAGAAAACCGATCGGTGCCCAAGCAATCCCCAAAATGCACTGGCATGATGTCGGGGCAGCATGGATGCGAGCAACTTCTTTTGCCGATGCCATGATGGCGCCCTGGGCAACCGCCCATGTCGCCCAAAAACCGCTACTGGTTACATGTATCGAACTTACTGTTCTGGATGTAGTCAAACTTGAAATTATGTACTCTGATCACTTGAGGTACTGGATTTATGATTTTCATGATCTATAATAAGGAATAATCTTCAAAGTTAAAACAAACAAAAAAAGGCTTGCAATATGCCATGTTTAGTAAAGAGTTTTTAAATTATGAAAAACTATGTTCTCACAATATTTTTTTAATTTTATTTTTTTAAGATGCACTGGCATAGCTAGTTTCACTTGGGACTGTAGCGGTTGGACCTTTAATGCAGTGGAGTTAATTTTAGGGAAAAAGGGAGTATTACCAGGAAGTTGGAAACCGCTAGGAGCAACTCAGGGATGAGTATTTCGCCAAAAGATACTTCAACATACAGGTCGGAGGAGCTAGGGATCAAACCATTGACCTTCTCATTAATAGACGACCCGCTCTACCTCCAGTAAAAACCACAATGTGTTGAGCATCCTGGTTGGTTAGCCTTTGGTGGGTAAAACCTTGTTGTGTGTCATGTGACCAGTTTTCCTGGTTGCTGATATATATTAAAAATACCACATTCTTCTTTTCAGTTTTGGAAAGTATTCCAGCTTTTAAAGTAACAGAGGTGACTTTTGATCATCAAACTTCTCACCAATTTAACAAAATCATAAGATTTTATCTCGTGTCAGCAGTTATGTGGAAAGCAGCTCTCTCTGAATCTTCACTGGATGTTTTTCATGTGACTCCCAAAATAATTATCTATGATCAGATGCAGTAGGCCAAGTCACATCTATTCATTTCATGTAAGTTTATAGTTGTAAGATGGCCAATAGGAGCAAACAGGATGCAGCTTTTAACTAAGAAAAGCAAGGCGTTGTATGAGAGTTGCATAAGGACACTCTCTTGTTACACCAACAACTAGTGTATTTTATTTTCATGATTCATCCACAAAAGCCAAAAATTCCCTACACCTTCCCCTTTTAAAAACTCGAGTGTTGTTGTATCAAAGCACAAAGTTAAAAGACACGAGTTAAAAAAAAAAAAACATTTATTGTCTAGACATTGCAATCATTTTAGACCCACTAGCATTAAGATCACTTAGTATTTCTCCCGATTAGACGTTTCTGCTTCATGTAAAAGACGTACAAAAAGTTTGTTTCCAAAGCAAATCTGGTAAGAAAAAAAAGAAACATATGTACATTTATACAAACAGAAACAGATTTAAGAACAAGCTAAGCACAAGGTCGTGAAATGAATGAGCTGAAGCTAACGACTCCTTCCTGAAGCTGAAGCGCGACTGCACCTTCTCTACCCTCGTCCTTAAGACGACAGTGAAAAATTACGATTTAATCTTTTCTTGAAAAAGTGACATCACATTTTTCATTTCAAAGCTAAACTTTGAGCTAGTGTCCAATTTCAGGAATACAAGGTAAAACAAGTATATGGCAAAAAAATATGTCATTTATTTAGTGAGTATAATCAGAAGTTTTGTTGTTTGTTTTTTTTTACCCATCTTGGTCACTTATGATTTCCCATAAATACAAGAAGATTAAATTACATGTTAAGTCTTAATTTGTTCCCATCCAGGAAATATAATCAACCATTCATACAATAAGACATGACGTGTTTCAAAGAGTGGTAAAGGCAGGGTGGGGGTGACTTACAGCGGTAAAGACATGCCGATTCTATGACATCATTTCAGATCCGTTGAGCAAAGCCCTTTCCGACATGCATTTCTTTCCTTTAATCACACAGCTTCATGTCTGAATGCATGAAGCCGTCTGTCACACTAGAATGGACCCAGAAATACTGAAGCGTCACTTTCAACACAGAACAAAGTCTATTTGTCATGCCACTGCATTAACGGATGCACAAAAACTATTGTTGTGTCTCTATTTTCTAATCCAATATAGTTTTAATTTGCAAGATTAAAACATTTGTCTATGAAGAATTTTTGCTATAATGGATCCAGGACCCAGAGTCCATTTGTGACAGGTGGGTGCAGCTGCTGCAGCACGCACATACAGATCTGCCCCACACACATAGACGAACAACTTTCAGTGACTGAGAGGGAGTTTTAAACATTCAAATGTAACCACACTAGAGCTAACACTGGCAGTGCAACAAATCTTTTGCACGTATTGCAAAAATCAAATCGGACATCTGCATATATCACGTCTGAATGAATCCGGGTTTACTCTACCACTGCCCACACCCCTAGAAAGCTAAAGAACATAAACCCAAAATTATTTTTTTAACTCATTATACTCATTTCACTACCCCAAAGTAGTCAACCTGGGAGAAACACCAGAGGGACCTACAGCACTTTACCAATATGATGAAGTCAGTAATGCTGTGTATCTAATGTCTGAAAGGGACTTACTCTAAGGAAACACCCACCGACATGCACTGATGGCATAGATTACTGCTATATTGTTAATATTGCCATCCCCCTGCCCATTGCTTTTGTTAGGATAAATCTCCATCTAAATATTTCTGTCAATATTGTGGAGATTCTACATTTGTGTAGGACAACTATAGTGGGAAAATATATGAAAACTGTATTAATAAAGAAGGAATAATAGAATTTGACAATTAATTAGTCTTCAATCAACTTTTTTTGAAAACACCAGGTTTTCACTCTTGCTTTCACCTTTTTTTTTTTTTAATTAAGATCACAGAGAGGTTTTTCAGAATAACCCAAGTTAAGCATTCTGTAACATTTTACCATTTCCTGTTCTTGAAGCTTATCTGGATTGTTATGCTAATTTTTCTTCACATAGCTGAGTGCTTTACTTTTTCCATTTGAAATTGGTATGGATCTTAAAAAAAAAACAACAACAAAAAAAAAAACCTATCATGTCATATGAGGATCAAATAAAGGCATGACAAATGTTAGTGGCAGCATAATGTGAGACAAGTCATCATAGCCTTCAGCATGTTTTAAAAATGTACCATTTGGACATTTTAAGTAGTAAAGTACAGCATGTAGGTGGAAAGCTACAACTACAGTGCAGTTAGTGAGGATAGGACTTAAGGTAAAGACAGAATGTACTTTTCAGACAGAGTAGGCGTATCAGAACAGCAAGCTGAGGTTTTTAAGGTCAAACAGCCATAGCTAAGAGGAACGGAAGGCTGTGAGCGTCGTCTTAAACAAAATACAAATCAACATATTCCGCATTCACTGTTCGAAAATGTCCCTCCATTCTGTTCCTCTTTTTCCACCATCTTTCCAATATAATGCCAATTCTTGTCCATCTTTTCCTTTTCCATTTGTCGTCTGTTTACAGTCACCCCGCAGGCCTGAGAGGTTGTCCAAATGTAGTTGCGCTGACATTTAGTGTGTTTCAATATCTGACGTTCAGCAGTGTTGTCTGAAGAGCTCGTTTCAGAGTCCCTTTTGGTCCTTCTCTGATTCGTATAACTGATCCCAGGTTAGCCCCCAGCAGCAAGCAGATATCTGAATATTTCCTGTGCTTCCATTATCATCCACTTGCTCCAGTTTATTCCCAGCTGAGTTGGAGTCATGTACACAGGCACAAAAGATCAGTGCATGTACAATATGGGTCTCTTTTTTGTGTTTCTCTGAAGGTTTCTAACAGAGTAAAGAATGTGCCATCAAGGTCCACCTCATCTGTGATCCATGGGAACATTTCTAGAAACACAGAGCATATTGGAAAAAGAAGAAATGTCCCAGCTTTTTTCCATATATTTAGTAGATGACCTCATAAACAGTGGCCTTCTTGTCCCCTGAACCAGTAACAATGTACTTGTCATCCACAGATATGTCACAGCTTAGTACCGAGGACGATTCTTTAGACTGAGGAAAAAAGAGGAAAAAAGTCAATAATGAAAAGTTTTGAAAGAAAACTGGAAAATAAATTAATGTGTGTTTGTATGGAACACATTGCTTAAAAGATTTAAAGTTGTGCTTTTAAAATTTACTGAATAGTACTGAAAGTAATATAGGAGCAACTGTGATGCTGTTACCTCAGTACTTATATTCAAAGTATAAGCAAGTTTTTCTGTACAACTCTCTTTAACCAACCTCCTTTGTTGGACAGCACTGACTGTTTCATAGCATCGACTATTGTATGGATGCAAAACAGTGCTGGTGGATTTTGCAGTGTGGTTTATTAAAGCCAAAGCAGCAACTTTTGAGGAGCCCATTTTGCATCATTTATGCAAATATATCACACAATAAATGTACTGATCAATTGCCACCAACCTGGAATATGCTCGCTCCATAAGGTGTCCTCCATGCATTCAGTAAGTTGTCCTTTCCTGTGCTCACAAACCATTTGCCTAGTAGAAAATCAAACACAAGCACACGCAATATAAAAAATGAAAGCACTGTACAATGGAACATACAACTTCAGTGAAACCTCTAGGTTGGGGGTGTCTTCAACTAACAATGGATTCCATCCATTTTGCAGCTCATTTAATATGCTTCTTTTGAAAGCAGATTTATTTATTTATTTTTTTTAATCAAATTGATAAGAGCAAAAAATTAGCCAAAAGTCACACTAGCAAGTTGCTTACCACAGTAGGCAAACTGCAGGGAGAGCACACAGCTCTCATGTAGATGAAGCTGGTATTTATCCGGTTTGGTTACATGAAGGACCTCAACGTTGCTGCTCTCCATTCCAACAGCGAGCCATTCTCCTGTCGGACAGTAGCCGAGCGAGAAGATCTGAACACAAGAGAAAAGAAATATTAATATTAATAAGTGCTGTCAGCATTACAAATTTAACCAACTGATACAGTCAGATTTAGTTTTAGTGGGGATGCTACTTTAAAATAAAACTGAAAAATGTGAGGAATTTTTTTTTTTTTTTTTTTTTTTTTTTTTTTATTAAAATTTTTAAAAATTTTTATTTTTTTTTTTTTTTTTTTTTTTTTTTTTTTGGTTTTAATTTTTTTTTTTTTTTTTAA
>VUQG01006305.1:15985-28699 GCA_015106755.1 Etia nguti | reverse complement strand
TGGAGAAAAAAAAAAATTTTTTTTTTTTTTTTTTTTTTTTTTTTTAAAAAGGTGACAACCTTGCCATTTACAGTTCTGATTTCACTCTGTTGTGTGTGCATCCTGCATGAGCTCACTAAAGTGTCTGATCCGTCTACCACTAATTACAAGAGCTATTCAGCTATGTAGAGCAGGTTAGAAAAACATACTCCTACTTGCAAATAGGTTAATAGTTCACAGAAGCATGAATTAAGCAGCACTAACACTTAAACAGCAACCTCTTTTCTCACTTGACCAAAGCCCATCACAGCCACACACAAACACATGCCTCTGAAGTTGATGATTACATTAAGTGGCTCTCAAAATCTATCAGTGCTCCCTCTCCTGGCTCTGACAAGCTGCACTGGCTGTACTGAGAGTGTGTGTGTGTTTGTGTGCACAGTGTGTAATTGACTGTGAAAGCCTGTGTGTACGAACAAGTGTGTAACAGACTGAGTGTGTATTGCTTGCATAACACTCCTGTGTCCCTGCGTCCCAAGACTACACATACACACAGACAGAGCTGCCTCCCCCTGGCCTCCTGACCAACGGATCCTATTGTTAATGGATTAAAGCTTCATGTTGAGTCCATTATAGTCTCAGCCTGTCAATGAAATGTGCATCCAACATACACAAACACATGCGCATGCACATATCGAGCAAGGGAGTGAGCGCTTGGGCTTTGAGGGGGGAAAGGGTAAATGAAGGAGGAATAGCTAAGAGAGGAGGGGGGGTGAGAAAAAAGGGGAGAAAGGGAGGGGACGAGATTAGAGGACAGAAGATGGAGGGAGGGTGTGAGTGTGGAGGAAAAGAAAGGGTGACAAGAGACAAGGGAGGGAAAAGAGGAGGGAGGGGGGTGTGTGTGTGTGTGTGTGTGTGTGTGGAGGGGGGCTGTAAATCTGTATTCTGCCAAAGGCCCCTTCCTTCATAGCCCCCCAAACCTCCTTTCCTCCCCCTCCCCTCTTTATTGAAAGGTTTTAGTGAGCTGAGCACAGAAGCACTGACCCGCAAAACGTAAGCAATTTCCCCCCTCCCTCTCTCCCTGTTCGCTTTTAGCATGGTGTCTCTCTCAACTACACACATACACACACCATGTCACATGACTGCTGGTCCCTCACCCCCCACTCTTCCCCAAGCCCTCCCCCTCTCAGTGGTGATGATATTAAACACAATGAGAGTCTTTAAGCGCGGGATCAGGGGCGGTGGGAGGGGGAGAAGTGGGTAATCTGCTCACTGAGGTGTTAAATAGGCACAACAATGCAGGCTAGGGTTGAGAAGTGTGTGTATGTGTATGAAAAATGCATGTGTGTGTGTGTGTGTGTGTGTGCGCGCGCGCGCGCGCGCGACCATGCTAAAAAGCTCATTTGGAGGAGAAAGGAAACCTAACAGTTCAGAGCAGATCTAGGGCAGAACTAAACAGGCAGGCCAAAGCCCTACCCAAAGAAATCCCACCACCCCTGCAGACACACATACACACTACACACACACACACAAAAGCTGAGAGTCAAAATGCACAACTTAAAAAGGTAAAAGCTACCTGGGTGTGAAACAGCACTAAAAACTACAAGGTGCTTTTATTCATGACATGGTGTCATAAATTTTATTGATCCCCAAGGGGGAGTTACATAATAAAAGCAATTTCATTATAATGACGGGGGGAAAAAGCAACAGGTGACATCTACTTGCATTATGAAATTCTGTCCTTTTACAACATTTGGGATAGATTTGACGTCAACCTTTAGCTATTGCATTTTCAATTAAACCCTACAACTTCAGAGAACTGTATGACTTGCCAAACATAATCTTTTATATAAGCGCATTAGTGAAAACCCAAGCAATTAGTACATCTCTTGAAATTATGTAAATTAAATATGTATAATTAATGTGTGTGTAAATTTGCATTTCACTGTGTTTAAGTGCAGTTTACTTACTCACAGCTATCTATCAACTGAGCAAAGATACAAACCTCACTAAAAGTGCATAGAAGAACAAAGCAAATTTCCCGTAAACCTAAACTATCCCTCAAACAAAAGTAAGACAATAGAGCTGCTCACCAGAGCAGTAAACGTTGCTGCAGAAAGAGGAAGTACTTACTGTGCTGGGCTCTCGCTCTGTTGTCATTGGAAAAGCGTGTGTGTGGTTGAGGTCACGGGGGGTTTACCAGAGCAGAAAAAACAAACAGATAAGGGAAGAAGAATGAGTTCAAAATGTCTTTACAAATAAGAATCTGATGTTCAGAGTAAATGGACTCAGACTCTGAGAATGGCATGATAAGCAGGTAAAAAAAACTTCATTGCAACACAACTCATACATAAACAACCCCTTTCTATTAGAAGTAGTGTTTCTGTGCTGGAAGGTGCATCTCCTTACCCCTCAGGTGTTCAGGTCCTGCGGGGTGAGAGTCTTGTCCGGACAAGTGAGGTTTTTTCTCACCACTCTCTTTTCCTGCCAGATGAGGAGGAACAGCTCCGAGTGCTCCTGACAGAGCCAGAAGACTAGCTGAACCACCCAGCTGAGAAGGATGGAGGCCAGCAGGGTGAGGAGTGAGGGGCACAGGAGCACCGCCATGGTTATGGGACAAGTGCTGCTGCTTTAAGAAAGACAGGGGAAGGGGAAAAAACAGAAGGAGAAAGAGGTGGTTACCTGGGAGAAACATTTTAAAAAAAGTGACCTGCTACACAGAAGCACCAGTCAATTTTTTATTTGGTCTGTAGTATACACAGTTGGACCTGTATCAGCCATACAGATGAATAGAAAGCAGTTTAAAAGAAACACACCTATGTGGGTTTGTTTTGAAGCATGGCCTAATTCAGCATGATGTAGTGCAGTACATTACAATCCTGGCTAAAAACCAAACTAAAAAAAAGCTAAAAAAAACTGAGACGTTAAGTTCACTGAGGAGTCTCAAATTTCATAATACAGCTACCATAAATGTTTAAAGCATCACTATCTGACACCAAAAACCCAACATAAAAGTGAGCCAAAACCAGCTAAAACTTAACAATGCTCTGTAACCTAATCAAAAGAGACTTCTGTCCCTATTAAAGTCTTCAACAGATGGGACAGTTTCTCCACTGTCTGGGGTTTACACCACCTCAACAAGCTGCTGCGCTCTACAAGGTGGTGAACACAGCCTCTCCCCCCACACACATCCTCCTCCCTCTAAGGTCAAACACTGAACAATACTGACAGCTGGGATCACAGCCCAAACCCTGAGGATGTGGAGGGGGTAGGAGGGAGGAATGACGAGAGCCCCAGCTGCTGCTTGCACTGTCAGATCTTGTGAGGGAGTGAGGCGACTGAGCAGAGTAGGGAGGAGAGAAGGAGAGAAGAGGGTCAGAGAGAGAGGGAGAGCCAGTTTGGCTGGCAGCCCTGCTCTCTCTTTCACACCAAATCAGGCGCTCGTCTGAGCGTGAAATGCCTTTGTGTTCCAAAACATCATTATTGCCTCCTCAGACAGTAGCCGCGGGAATCCAAGCTCACTGATTCGCCGCAGGGAGGGGAGGAGGAAGGAGGGAGAGAAGAAGAGAAGGTGGGGCACAGGAGGCGACTCGGCGGGGGTAAAAGCAGTGCTGAAGGTCAAACCGACTTTTATCTCACCTAATTGACGCACCCACCCCACCCCCATCGCACTTTGGAGCCTCCGCCTCCTTTTACCTCTCCATCTATCCTTTCCTCCCCCAAAGAATGGAGGTAAAACAACAAAACAGTCTTTTAGCATCAACCCCCATGCCTGCCTGCGCACACACTCAATTTCCAGAGTTAGCTCGCCTGCCAAACAATCAAACATAAACACACCCACACGTCACACTTGATCACACTTAACATGCATACGCATAGTCTAGATAAACAAGGCAGGCACACACATCCTCACTCAACCATCCTACCTCTGCCTGTTGTTTTCTGGGGATAACAGAAAAGCATGCTCTGCTACACACAGACGCACACACAAACAGATGCAAAGCACACACACACTCAGACGGATACACAAACAGGACCCCTGATGGGAGTAAATGGAGGGGAAGTATTGGTAGAGGCAAGGGGAGCCTGGTTTGTCATGGGATGTTAGTGTGAGCTGGTGTGTCTGCGTGCATTTGTGTGGGATGTGCATGTGTGTACGTGTGTGTGAAGGTAGGGGCAACATGCTTCATTACGCTCATTTAACTCACAAACGGGGTGAATGACAGGCTGGCGTGGGAGACGAGAGGAGATGGGAAGGGGGGGGGGCGGGTTAAGGGCAACGCTGTGACCCCCCCTTTTACAAACACAAAAATCCTGCAATTAAGACTCAAACAGCAACTGCCAAATCCACCTCTCACACCAATCAGACACTAACAGAGACCCCCATCAGTTCACGCCAACTAACAAGCCCACCCCATATCACACCAAGCCCTCTCCAGACCCCTCCTCTTTCCCACATTTCCCTTAAACCAAAACCCATAGCCTCTCCTCCAGCCAGTCAAGCCCCTATGGCTCCTATAAGTCCGAGTAATAATGGTTCTCTAATCCCACCCAAAGAGTCATCACCACCAACAGCTAGACTCTCTCCATCTCCGATTTGCGCTGAGCATCACCGTCAAACCTCAAGGAAAAAACTTCTTTTTACTCTTAGTGTGCCAAATCATTTTCTACTTAAGTATGAATAACTGGTCATGCCCCATCAGTCTTCCAAGTCTGACAACATCTTTTCAATAAACACCTTTCATAATTCCTGAAGCATATCCTCTTTGTCAACTTACTCATTATGAAAGAGTCCAGTTCGATCAATCAAAATCAAAACCATAGTCTCAAAAGAGAAAACATACTTGCACAAGGGTTAATTTTCTTTCATTTCCCATAAAAATCACTCATATGTCCTACATCTAATTCTACAGTCTCACTCCAGTGTTGGATTATATCCTTGAGTTAAGTCTGGTGACAAAGGAATAAGAAATCTCATTTAAAAACACAGTCTCAGGCATATTCCTAAAACTTTATATCAATATCTGTTATGATTTGACAGCAGTTCTCAGGGTTTTAACTGAAATGAGAAGCGGACAAAAAAGACAGACAGGTGACCGAAATAAGGAGTTTTACCTTGTGTTTGACTTTGACCCATTTTGTTGTGTGTTTGAATAAACAGTAAGATGTGTATTTATAATCCATTTTTACTATGTAAACAGTACAAATTGTTTCTTCAAATAGAACACAGATCTTTGATGACACAACAAGACTGTGGAAAACGTGGCTTCTATGTTAATCATTAAGTGGAGCATATGCCGAGAATTAGGTAATTTGCTATACTTATGTCCATGTCCTTATTGTGGTTGCCCGCTAGGCAGCTACTAACACTAGTCATACTTATTATGTTAACTGCACACAAAGAACAACAAGAACAAACAAAGATCATCACTGTGGCAGCCATTAACAACCTGAAACTGAAATTATGTTATTATCAGAGCAAAATCAAACGGTGTTCCATACTTGTTTTAATGTGTAGGGAAAGAAACATTTCCTATGGGGTAAACACGCACACTGTGATAGTTAATGCAAAGAGAAATTAAAGGAATACACACTGTAGGTGGAAGACCTGGCAGTCCACGTACCCCGATGACAGCATTGAGCTCTGCCATGGTCACCTGTTTGGCTCGCTCCACAGCCTGAACCACCTGCTGCTGATGCTGTAAAACAAAGACGCACAAACGTTTGCCAAAGCCTGAGTGTAATGGCAGATTTACCAGTAAAATTAGAGTGTATAAATGGGACACAAAGCACAGTCTGTAGCTCTAAGTCACGCATACTTACCTCCTGTGAGAGGAAGGGAATGACTTGTGCACAGATGGTGTTTAGTCTCTTGGCAATCTCAGTCTGATGAAGTAAGAGACACACACAGATAGAAAGAGACTTAATTGTTGATAACATAATTACATTCATTTAGAACAGACATCTGTTCAGTAACACCAATAAAGCAATAAATGTGCACACACACAAAGTGCTGCCACCACAGCAAGCAAGCAAAATACCCCCCCCCCAAAAAAACCCCTACCAGACAATGATACCAATGACACTCATCCACTTCTCTCCACACAGAAATCCAGTGTGTGCCATTTTCAGCACACAGAGTGTAATGAGATTTTCCTCTCTAATTATAATTGTGGGCTCAGCTCAGGTTTCTCTCTTACCCGTTTTATTTCTTTTGCTCCCTCTCTGTCTGTCCTCTGTGTTCTTGTCCCTCTTCCCATCAGCACTTCAACATAATCTCATCAACTACTAACTTGGTTTGCTCTCCCTCGGTATCCATGCCAACACATCCGCCTGCCCCTTAAACCCCCGGAGGTGGTTACAATTGGCTGAAACCAGATACCCCCGTGGTGGCATCAAATCAGATAAGGGGACTCATATTACATATCATCCAATCAAATTGATACGAGGACGACCAGAGTGAAGAGGGAATTGGAGGGGACCATGAAAGGTAGTAATGGCTCAGACGACACACACATAAATATATAGATACACAGAAACATGCATCATATCATCCTGTATTATTGTTGGGTGAATACTCAGGAAAAATGCGATGGTTGTCATCACTAAAATGACACATGGTTTCATGGAAACTTTTCAAAACTTGGCCAAAATTAAGTCATCAAGCTAGAAAGAAATGTAATATCCCACAGCACAAAGCAACCACCCGTGTGGGTTTAACTAACCCAAAAATGACTTCCCTTGCTATGCAACTGATTAATGTCCCGCTAACCCACTTTACAGTAATAGCAAACAAGTAACTGTTCAAGAATTCATTGCTCTAGTCCCATCTACATATAATTAATTTAACCTGACAGTCTGCTATTGTTTACAAATTAGAAATTTGAAGAAATGGCCATAAAGTCAGGGGATTAAAGTTATTACAAATCATCCTGAGAGTGACGGTGAACCTAATATAGGCAAAACATTTTTTAAGCTGTCACTGAGGAAAAATTCGACACTAATCTATCAGCAAAGAGTAATCAAAATGGTCTGAGAGGAAACCTGACTTCTGCATGCTCTCTTGACTGTTTTAAAACTGAAAAATCCAGAGAGGAAGACTTTGGGAAACCGCTGATATTTTTAAGAATAAAGCAGCTCCTGTTGGCTGTTCTACAAACACAGATGTACGTGTATGTCCCTTCAGATGGAAACCCTGATTTAGTCACAGGAAATCCCACTGGGAAACTTGCTCTTCAAGCCGTGGCACGAACTGGTCACACAAAAAAAGGAAGATTGTCTTGTCAAACAAAGAGCCAAAAAGGGAGACAGCAATAAACACATTAAAACATGGTGTATGTTTCTTTTATGAGTTGGAGGATAGCTCATTAGGTAAAGGGGAGTTTTAGTAACGTACAATGTCTAGCTAATGACATGGTAAGTTCCCAGACGTCAGCAACTGTTTGAAGGAGGCATCAATATACAATATGTTATAGAGTTTTATTACTCGATTAAGGTACATCACAGCACGACAGTTTTGGAAGCATGACTGTCTGTTAAAATTTCATCTCAGTCCTTCCACTAGTCACTGAGATATTTCAGCTTGGGCCAAAGTCCAAAGGCTGACAGGCGCTGCCATCTCTAAAACTTTAAAACCATTGCGTCGCTGCTGTAAATTATTTAATGATTTTAATGGGTCTGACAGTTCCTGAAAAACTGGAGTGGAGACGTCCTCTTTAGCTGGAGCATACTTGCGCTCAATTAGATGTCTCTGTCACGCACACACCTGTCAGCTCGCCAAATAGCCACAGTTCAGCCAATTATGTACTTGGATGAGCTTAAATCAAGTACTACCGTTTTCACAATGAGTCTTGAACTAAACACATAACTGCTTCAAAAATAATAGTACTCTATAAATATATTTATAAAAATTATGAATATAACTGAAAATAACAACATACATCTTGACAAGTTAACAAATGATATTCCCCAGACAAATTTAAATAAGGTGGTTGAATAAATACTCCACGTAAAAGTAAGCAAAGTCAGAACAAACAGACGTAAGTATATATGGAACAGCTTCCCTCTGAGAAAACTAAACACTGAACAACTGACTCTTTATCCAGAATCAAAAGACATGTTAAGCCTTCAGAGTACGCGTACCTACGTGTCATAACTGCATAAGCTCAGCAGCCTTGCCACGGTTTTAACATTGCTGTATGTGTATGTGCACCTGATTGCTACAGCACATTTTCAACAAATAAGAAAAAGGGATCTTAAAAACCTGCATCCTGTCCAATTTTAAAGTTTCAGTCTTCCCTGTACTGCCAAAGTGTGCCGAAAATAACCGAGTTATTCCATACCAAGAAATCTTGAAATGAAAAGCTATTTCAGGACACTATATCTGTATATCCATTCTCAGAATTCTGAGTTGTAAGCCTATGATTAGCTTTGTATACAGGGTCAATCACTAGGATGTCTGAGAATAGTGTGACCAGATACTAGGTCAACCCAGCAAACCTAAGCCGAGAGACAAAGTCAAATACTCAAATTTCCCAGGCTGTAGCCAAGACTTACAAGTTCATGGTGTAGGCTTCAAAAGTCTTGCCTCTCATTCACTTTGAACAGGGTGACGTTATGTGTTATCTAACTGAATTATATTTGCTTGTGGGGAAAAGCTGCAAAACGTTTTCAGGCAGCAGCTCAGGTGCTAACCAATCAAATTATGTTATGCAAATGTACTGAGAGAGCAGGATGAAGATGGGGTACTTTGTCATTCATCTGAACTTTAGTAATAATCTGCAGAAAACAAACTACGGTAAACTTCTAGCAGTGGAGGGACAAAGACTGTTTTGTGATTTTTGGCTACATTTATGATGCAAATGATCAAGTTAGAAGCAACAAAACATTTTTCTTTTTCCTCTACTTGGTGCCCAGTCTTTGTATAGGTGCTCGCTTGATCAGTGGTACAGAGGGAGGGAAATAAACTATTGTTGTGTGCACCACAGGAAAAAGCAACATGACTGTGATATTACTAAATCTAAATGACAAAATTGAAAGCTGAATATCCACCCAATAATAAAATATTTGGGTCCACCTTGACCAATTCTCTTGTATATGCTTACATTTAGACCCAACCAGCTACGCTAAGCTCATAACTGCTAATCAAAGCTTTCTTTGCTTGCTTTGTGATTTTACACAATATGATCTGTTGTCACTCTACTACGCCTCTCCCCCAATATTGAGACATGTCTAATGTCAAGCATTAAAAAAAAAGTAACAAATTCAATAAAAACTCACAACCCATGCATCCAAACCCTTAAATTAACATTTCTATATAGTGAATGAATTGCACAGTGACTCATAACTGAGACAGCGGGTAAACAGAAGTTGAGGAGAGAAAAGATGCAAGCATACACAGAAAATGTGCGAACAGAGAAGCGGCTTCCCATTACACATATAATTGGAGCATTATGCACCCCCCACACATGTACATGCTCAGCAGGAGGTGAGTTGTTAGTCTATATCCTCCATACCCCCCAACCACCCACCCACCCACAGAAGCTTGTTGCTCTGACAACTGCAGTCCCAAGCTAATGACCTCCCCTGGAGCTTTAGTGAGTGTAACTGTGTGTTTATGTGTGTGCAGACAATAGGAAGAGATGCATCTCCCTTACAATGAAAGAGCAGTAGCTTCACATGGACGTAAAATGAAAGAGGAGCCAACGAAGGGGGAATTTGGGGGGTGGGGCTGGAGGTTAGCAAAAAGGAAGAAGAGATCCCATAACTGTTACTGGAGAGCAGAGGAAGGCAGAAAGAAAAGAAGAGGACTTGGAGCATAAAAAGGGAGAATAACACAAGAGGAGAAGGAAGGGGAAGGAGTGAGAGAGGCGGAGAAGTATCCCCACTCTTCACTGAAGCATCCAGCCAATCCACCTCCAATTTCCTCTGGTCTGACTGGTCGATAGTTGTGGTAATTACTGGTAAACGCTCTGAGCCCTGCACCACTCTGTGGGGAAATGTGTGTTTGTGTGTAGCGAGAGGGGGAGTTTTTTTTCCCTGCTCATCATCCATGTGTCTACACAATTAAAAAGGAGAAAACTTTTAACTTTCACTGTCTGTGTACATACGTATATGCATCAACAAGTTCTGTGCTTGTGTTCACTTTACCATCTATGAACTGAAACTGTCGCTATCCTTGTGTTTTGCATACATTACTTAGGGCTATGCAAAAGTGCCCTTGCCTTTCTGCATGTGCATGTACACTGATTGGGTAATTGCCCTTGTTATTGTGCGCTTCATGTTTGAGTCTGCCTCGTTACTGTGTGTTAACCTCCCAGCTTCAAAAAGGGAGAGCTCCACTGTATCTCCTCCGTCTGCCTCACCGTGATCGATTCCTCTGCCCTCACCAGCCCTGCCCCTCTAATGTAATAAAGCAGGCCGCTCCCCTAGACAGCACCAATCAATCTACAGAGCCATTCATCCTGCCTCTGGGCTCAGCCGGCCGGCCCTAACTGGGGAAATGGAGACAGAGCCCCATCGATCACAAATAAACACACATCCACAGTAAAAGAGAGACACACACACACACACACACACAAATGCACTCGTGCACACACAAGGACACGTCAACAGGCCCACACTCCACATACATCAAAATCCAGCTATGAGGGGAAGAGAGACAAACAAGAGGACCGACAGAGTGGACGAGCAGCCATACCTGTTTATGCATTTCAATGTTGAGGCCATAAGACATCTCATAGTACTGCGGGGACGGAGCAAAGAGTGAGAGGTGAAAGTTAGAGAGGTGAAACAAATCCTAAACCCCTGAAAGAAAAAGCTTGAATAGCTACACTGTAGATGACTTTGAGGATATTTGCAGATCTTTTTAAATGAAGTGTTCCACAAAGAGGTCAAACTACTTTGAAAGTCAAAGCATGCAAGTCAAATGCTTTTTAACTTGAACATGAGGCAATGCAACATGCTCGCAAACAATCTGAACAGCATTCCTGTCCATGTTATGTTTGTTTCTGTGCTAGATTAAAAGCTTTTGACATACAGCAACATCGCTTTGTGTAAGAGGCAAAACTTTAGTGATTAAAGGTGAAACGTAAGCTCTTGTGTATATTTTATTTTCTGAAACAGTGGAACACATTTTAAATCAACATGAAAAGTCATAACAGCACAGCATCTGTGCACAATAAAAGCAGGTGACACTTCCTCTTCCCTTCATTTAGTATTAAAAATACATATATTTTGTATTACGAGTTAGTAATTTGTATTCTGCTTTCCTCTCTAGGAAACTTTAGAACTCCTGCATGTAATGTGTGACCCTGCAGGGAAAATGAATTGAGTATAAGGAGCTCACCATGACGTAGTGCCTCTGCATCTCTGTTTTTTCACTGGCCAGCTTCTCACACTCCAGTTTGAGACTTAAAAAAACAAACAAAAAAAACAAACAAGAAACAATACACCATTTACTTTGAGTGGAACTCAACATTTCAAGTTAAAGTAATCAGTTTTCATTCTGTCTCTCGCCCCTCTTGCTTGATGATTTAAACACCCTCTAAAACAGTCCATGGAGATGTTTTCAAAAGAATTCATGCAAAAATGGAAAACACGATGACTGTTCCCGTCAAATAATGGTTATACGTTTATGACAATCCTCTTCTTTGAATATGTAAATCAGAAACATCCTGTCTGCAGGTCTAGCTTTCACCTGTTGTGGATGACCCACCCTGACAACATCTAGAGCAAAGTTAAAAAAACAGAAAGAAACAAGGAAACACTCTGCTCACATGCAGTACTTGGGCAAGCCTTTCCCTACACAGCTACACACACAGGGGAAAATAAGGCGTGATTTATGAAACCCTAAGCCCACACGCCACCCCTCTGGCTCTCACCCATCAAGAAGATGTAGACCTACCGCAGTGCAAGCGCTAACACTGATGCCTGCTTGCATATGTGTGCACTTTTGTATGTGTATGTGAACCTAATCCAGGTTTATGGGTTAGTCTGAAGCCAGGGTTGAGGTTTTGTTCATTATGGTTATGAGGATGACTGTGGTTAGGGTGAAGTTTAGTGTTAGGAGGGCAGATGACAATAGAGGAAAATGTGAATTGAGTGTTTGTGTTATCCACCTGTGGTACTGTGCCTGAAGAAACTGGAACTCCTCCTTGATGCGGTCCAGTGATTCTGGGATGGTGAACTTGAAGGGCTGGCCTGGAGCCTGGTGGGGCGTCTGGCGCGTGCGCGGGCGCACAAACACACACACACACACACACACAAACAGATTACCAACATCACACTGGCATATTTTGTTGTCTACATTATGAATCCGATACTTTTAAGCACAAATACAATATCAACAACTTCGAAATATTAGTCGTTATTTAAAAAAACAAAAAAAACCACACACACACACAAAACAAAACGCAATATAATCAATCCCACTGTAGAGCCCAATTAGTTAGAAGACTGAGCTTAATATAAACACATAGGCAGCCAGGAGGGGCGGGTCATATAACGAGGTAATGTTACCCGGTTGAGCCCGGTGAAGTGAGCGTCTGTTAATGCACAAAGAGCATCTTACCGGGTGTCGCCCCTGGGGAAACATTGTTATCTCCGGGAGGATGAAACCGTTTCCTTCTTAAAACCCCGTCAAAGTGGGATCAAATGAGGGTGAAAAGTAAGGTTGTGGGAAGCTCCCAATCACGGAGAGGAATCCATCCGCCGTTGTTATTAGGACCAACAGTC
>VUQG01006304.1:22591-36216 GCA_015106755.1 Etia nguti | reverse complement strand
ACGTGCGCATGGTGAACACAGTCGTAAGGACGCCTTTTCAATTCAGTTCAATTCAATTCAACTCAATTCAATTTTATTTATATAGCGCCAAATCACAACGACAGTCGCCTCAAGGCGCTTCATATTGTAAGGTAGACCCTACAATAATACATACAGAGAAAAACCCAACAATCATATGACCCCCTATGAGCAAGCACTTTGGCGACAGTGGGAAGGAAAAACTCCCTTTTAACAGGAAGAAACCTCCGACAGAACCAGGTTTAGGAAGGGGCGGCCATCTGCTGCGACCGGTTGGGGTGAGAGAAGGAAGACAGGATAAAAGACATGCTGTGGAAAAGAGCCAGAGATTAATAAGTAAGTATGATTCAGAGCCTTTCAGTGCTAAACTGAACTGTCAAATGTACAAATATATATGATTGTGGGATTTGTATAAAAATAAAATCTTTGTTGGGACTCCTGCTGTTTCCCCAAGCTTTCGCTTAATCTTCTAGCTGGGTGAGGAAAGCAAAATTTGAATTTATTTAACATAATGCAGCAATCTGGTAATGGCTCGGTCATGAATGTGCATGTTAACGCACTGAGTGTGATTAAGCAGTCGTGACCCCGGCCTTAGACTTCTCTCAGCGGGGTTCATTTCAGATGAATGGGGTCAGCGCCCTGTCTGCCACTGTATGCCCCCTCCCATTCCTCAAAGCTTCACACTAACACAATGTAAAGGTTTGAGGTAGGCTTACATGGTCTGTCAGACAGGCTCATATGCTCTGACACACACTGATGTCCTCCAAACATGCACGCAGACCAATCAGCACGAGAACATAAAATACTCAAACAGTCGCAGTCCTATTACCACTAAGCACTCAAAAACATAAACACTGCTTCATTATCCCCATGCTCCCCTTACAGCCATTTAGAAGCAGACAACAAATTAACAAAAGTCAGTGACCATAAACACACGCAACATGTGTGTAGTTTCTTGTGGGAATGATCATTTTGTAAATAATTTGGGAAACAAAGTATAAATCAGGACAGTGTAAAAACTCAAGTTTATCTTCAGCTAATTGCAAAGATACAGAGCTGAACTTTCTGGGTGCAGTCCCCACCGTGCTACATTCCACTTGCTGATAGCAGCATTGGACCACCAAGGATTTTAAGTATACTTACATGACTTGATATGTACAAAGACTCTGATAAAATGCTTCCCTCTGCTGCTTATCCATCCTCTCCTTGTCAGAGAAGTAGTGTTGTGCCAGTAAGACGCCATCCCCTAGATGACTAGTCTTAAAGAAGAGCTTTGAATTCTGTTCATTGCTGGGTCACAAAGACAGTTTTCAGCTGTGTCTATTCATGTGCCCCAAGATACATTTCAGTAATTTTTTCAATAATTATGGATTTAAAAAATGAGTGCCAGTTTGCAAAAAACCCCACCAAATTATCCGAAAACTAAATAACACTACGGCTAAGTACGATTCCTGTGTGTAATTTTGGCAAACCAACCCTTGATAAAGTATATTTGGCACAGGTGTTGTACGTAATTGTGAACAGCAGTATTATTTCGCATATTATGTTCAGCACAAGCAGGTGTTTAGCGCCAGTGCTCGCAGATGAACCATTTGTGGTAATATGTTGTAAATGGCTTTATTTTTACTCACTCTTTGGCAGTGGAATGTAAAAAGAGTAAATGGGGGGACTTGCCAACATCAGGCCACAACTGGAATCAGTATTCCTTATACACAATGTCTTTGATTATAAGGTTGTTATGAGTCTACAGTCCAAGTCATAGAAACCACGTGGCCTGTTTTTTATTAACATGCTAAATGAACTGAGCCTTTATGTTCTTGTGGTGCGCTCGGCCCACCAAAAGAGAAGGAACTCGCCGATGCTGGTGAGATAAACCAGCCAGCAAATTAGGGGATGGATTGATCATAAAACATTCAAGCAAATTTCAACACTTGTCTTTTTCTTGGGAATGTGAATTTTTTTTTTTCTTCCAGTCTTTCACAACCTGTGGCTTGCACGCCGTCTCAGAGACGGAGGCTGCCAAGTATCACCGCGTGCTCCAAATATTTGTGTGGTCATCTGGATAGTACTGCGTAGTCGGATCACATCAGTAATGTTCAAACAAACTTGAACCCACTTCATGTTTTACATTGTGCTGTCCAAGTGTTATTGCCTCAGGAGATAAAATGGGAGCAATAATG
This sequence comes from Etia nguti, assembly GCA_015106755.1. NCBI lineage: Eukaryota > Metazoa > Chordata > Actinopteri > Cichliformes > Cichlidae > Etia > Etia nguti. Next base: position 34,018 of record VUQG01006304.1, on the reverse strand, counting down.
TAATTAATTTTAATTCAGTTTTATTTATATAGCACCAAATCACAACAACAGTTGCCTCAGGGTGCTTTATATTGTAAGGTAAAAACCCTACCATAATACAGAGAAAACCCCAAAATCAGATAACACCCTTCAAGAAAGCACTTGGCAATAATGGGACGGAAAAACTCCCTTTTAACAGGAAGAAACCTCCGGCAGAACCAGGCTCAGGGAGGGGCATCCATCTACTGTGATCGGTTGGGGGTGAGGGGAAGGAGACAGGACAAAAGACACAGTGGGGAAGAGAGCCAGAGATGAATAATAGCTGATGATTAAATGCATAGTGAGTGAAAAAAGGTGAGTGAAGAAGACAAACTCAGTGCATCCTGGAAAGCCCTCAGCAGCATAACTAAGGGAGGGTTCAGATTCACCTGATCCATCCCTAACCATATAGTTTATCCTTTTAACAGACGTCTTTTTATTATCTGTTTTTTCTATTTTAACTAAACCCCATCATCATCATTTCATTCAATCAATTTGAGTTTCAACTGAGTATAATTGCTCGACAATAAGAAAGTACAGTTATAGTACATATGTCTCTCTGGAAATTATGTACAGGTCAGTTTGTGGATCAATACCAAGAGACTGAGATTTAAAGTTGATCTATTATGCTCATTTCCAACTCTACTTTTTTCTTTTCCACTGAACTAAATATGATCGATATTTACCTTGTACAACTCATCATTTGTTTGAAAAAAGCACCTTATTATTTTAAGTCTACTTTCTTCTGATAGGATGCCCCTCATGAACAAAGAAATGTGAGTGAAAAGAAAAGTTTTCTTTTGGCATGTCAGCTATTGCAGTCTTTTTACTAGTATTGTACTGTTGAAACATTGTTTTGTTGTAGCATCTTTATCTTACAATACTTTGACACTGAAACTACATTCTCTTTTTATTTTTCACAAAAAGCACCATTGGGACCAATTCAGAATACATTTCTGTTTAAGGCACTTTAAACACATTTCAAGCGAATGATTTTACCGTGGTTTGTTGTTTTCATCCCTACCATTTACTGCTCCTTGTTAGTGTCTAAACCATTATGTACATTGTGCTTTGGTATGTCCTAGGAAACAATTTGTAGATCCACACACAGAAATATAGATTTTCGCCCTTTCTTTTTTCACCACATGGCCTTTAAATTGTCTCATTTCAGACTTTGCGCTGACAAGCTTCTGCCTATCTAGCCCACCTTGGATCGCTACCACAGCATCATCTGGTGACCAAAATAGTGTCTGGTGGTACTGACATCCGCAGTCACGGTATACAAACATCTGTCGCTTCACAAATACAGTTATTGTACACTCCTCGTTGAGTCATCACTGCCGAGACCTCCAGTGTAGACGGAAATGTAACTTGAGAGTGTAACACAAACCTGAGCACATAAAGCACTGAGGAGAATAACTGCATTTATTGGAAATGGTGAGGTCTCCAAGATCAACTTCAAAATTCTGGACATCCCTAAATCACCGTGCCTGCAGCCTCATTAGTACGCTGCAGAGGAGAGGAAGCCATATTTTAGCAAATGTTTGCATACCCAAGTGTGACAACTTCACCCGTGGCCAAACAGAGAGGTGTCATATGTTTGTAAGTGTCTTTGTTGAATGCTTAGCAACCAGTGGTTCAGACATTTATGACTCTTGCATGACGAAATCACTTTCCATCCTAGCACGCAGTCCCAAAATGTACTGGGTCCCCAATGAAGATCATAAACCAGAATGGCTGGTACAGCAATAAGTTGTTTTATCTAATTAAATACAACATCAGGTACGTACATGAAAATATGTACATGATTTTATGCTGCAAAAATATGCTTAAATCATGAAGCGAGTTTCAAGGCAAGTCAATTCTGTGGATTTTATGGTGTGTGGATAAAAGTATTCCTAAAACACTGTTGTGATGGCTCTCAGTCGACAGCTTGCTCAGCTAACTTTGAAAATTCTACTACTTCACTCTAAGAAAAAAATCAAAAACCATACCTCAATTCAATTTGGCACCTTCAAGGTCATCTCCCCGTGCACATCTGGAATGCTTCCACTGAAATTTAAGGGTTGTTATTTGCTGTCACCTTCTCTGTTTTGCTGACCTGGTGTAATCTACTTTTGAGCCTGACCGTCTCCCTGAGTTCTGTGTGCAAAGTTCAAGTTTTTCTTTTGTTTTATGTACTTGCTGTACTCTATTGCCATTAAGAGCAAAACACACTATCCCCAACAACTGATTTGTAGAGTGGACTATAAATAAGTTTTTGAAATGCACATTTTCTTGTTCTGTGGTGTCAGAATGACAGTCGCTACAATTTGACATCTCAAGCTAACAAAATATCACACAGCGTTTTAAAGCCAAACACTATATCGACACATGGATACATGATGGAGGCAGTTCAGTATACAGATTATGCCAATGATAATTGTTTAGCAGGTTGTTTGGACTGGCTGTGTATCACAGTGTGGAGTCCTGGCTAAATATTTACTGGGTGCCGCGGAGGTTAGAAGGCATACTTGGCCGAGCTCGTGTCTCTGGTTCACGAGCAAACGAGGGTTAAGATGGTGAGGTCATCGCCACCGACTAATGTCGTTAGCGAGCCAGTGATGCTCACTCCTGACCCCTTTACCATTTAGGGGGCCCTGGACTGATACGAGTGTTATTGACCCAGAGGCCAAGCGTGGCATGTTTGGGGTCTGCAGAATATATCCCAAGCTTTAACCTATACAACGAAGCCAATTATAGCTGCGAAAGGCCAAACAATACAATCCATCAGTCAGGTTTCTTGGATAAACAGGAGTGGGCGGCCTATGTCGGGGTGTAAACTCCAAATCCCAGAGAAGCTAAGGGTCAGCAGAGCGGATTTGATTGTCTAATTGGGGGTTGGTTGGACACTGTGTGAGAGTGTGTGAAAATGAGCAATATAAAGAGAGTGTAAGGGAGTCCATACCATTGTGTGTTTGTATGTCTTACATATATGTGTGTGTGTGTGTATGTGTGGGTGTGTATGCACCACTGCTCAAACACTATGGGTCCAGAGGCACCAATACACCTAATGAATGTGTGTTTGTTCTTCAGACCCCACACACCTCTGTTTATTTGAACATGGGATAGTGTTCCTGAACTGTTTTATCCTCCTTGTGTTTGCCACTTAACACGTGCACCGCAGTGCTGGCCTGTGCAGCTATGTGCACAGCATTTAAAAAAAAGAAAGAAAAAAAATCAGTCAGTGTGACAATAATGATAGACAAACAAGCATTATCTTGTAGTTTGTGGACACAGAGTTCGTCTTCATTATTTTTCAGCCTTCATTATGCAGCAGGGTTATAATCTAAACAGCTCCAGCGCAGACCGTGCCAAAGGCAACGGGCCAACGGAAGATTGGCGGTCGGTTTAGTGTCAATGATGTGGTGATGTGGGTCAGGGATAGCAGCAGCAGCGGTCATTGCACGGTGGCTAAGAGCCCAGCCAGACCACCGGGGAGGAGGCCTTCACCTCTTTCCTCAGCCATCAATCACTCCCACAGGCATAAGCAAAGATAGATAGGTTTGATTGTCTAATTGGATGTAAGCAAAGATAGATGCAAGCAAACACAATCAGGCGCTCATCCTCAAATCTCATCATGATTCATTTTTAATTTCAAAGAGCCCAGGGAAATACTGTGTAACTAAATGATATATATGCCTCACTCAAGTTCAGCTAGGCAGGGTGAAAAGATGCATAGTGTGGCAAAATGCATATATCCAATGGACACGATGACGGGAATCATCTGGTAAAGAAAGAAAAGCCCAGTTCAGACCATTTCAGGAAGTTACAAGACTTGTAAACGTAAGTTTTGTGCATTGACTTTATTATCATGCACAGACTAAACACACTCAAATAAATCTCTGACATATAATTTTACAGTAAAAAAGTCACATATTCATGTATATTTAGCCCTTTTGTTTCACATTACTGTACAGGTGCTCTTTGGACCAAAACTTACAGCAATGGTGAGTGTGTCTTTGACCTTTGGAGGGTTGTCCAAAGATGCAAAAACATGAAAAATAAGCATATATGAAAGGTCAATAAATCTTAATTGCGTTCTTCATTTTCTCAGCTTCACACACTCACTCAGTCCCTCCGCACATGTATGGATAATGTTGCACCTCTTTCAGTTCACACCAGCACTTGCTATTCTCTGCTGGCAGTGTAATAGTATTTACTGGGAGTCATTCCTCCTGAGTCTTTCAGTTGCCTGAAACACTCTACTCCAGCACGAGGCCTTGTTGCCCACCCAAAGAGGTTATAGGGATTCTCGACTGCCCTCTCTCTCCCTAAGTGGGTGGTCCTCTGGGGTATGGCTGAAGCACAGGTGGAGCATTGTAGGGGTGCTCACAAAAATAACCCCCCTCACTCCTCACTGACAACCCCTCCCGCCACCTTTTTCTTTTTTTTTTTTTTGCCACGCCTGCTCTATGGAAAGGTGGACTAAATTTTGCAGAGCCTTTCATTAGATCATTAAGACACTAATGTTGACATATACAAATTTGTGTGTTAGCCATGGTGGGGAAAACTGAGCAAATTACCTGGTTATGTAGATTATAGCAATTTTTCCTCAGCCAGTCTTTTTTGATTTCATAATCTGGTGGCTTGGAAAGTCCCATCGTAGCAATGTATATCACTTTCTGATAGAAAAATATGAGCGGTGAACAATAAACTTGTGTGATGTCAATAAATAAATAAAAAAAACAGCCTTCTCTACTAAAATATTCCCATACTCTGGTTTTGTAAATAATTATAGTTCTGCTGAATCTGTTTTATAAAGTTTACATGGTAGGTTCAATGCACCCTATCTGTTGTTTGAAACCCTGCAAACCACCAGCAAGATGTTGACATATGGCAGCCCTGGTGTAGTGCACCAGGCATGGATTACTTGGGACCATAATAAACAGGAGCATAAAGAGGGATCTGTGCAGAGGGGGTGCCCTATGAAGGTTGACTCTCCTCGGACCTCCTTGTCTTCCTATCACTGTGTCTATGTTCAGCCTTTTTGAAATACTTCTACCTACTATGACGGTAGTGAGGCAGGATGTAATCACACTGGCTCTAATCCCATCAACAGGACTGTGTAACTTGGTTGGGAAGAGCCTGCAAGCCACCTGCTCATATATAATATACGTACAGTGCTGTGCAAAAGTCTTGAGCAACCCCTCTTCTTACATTCTTGCAAGTTTTTAAAGTGGTTTTGAACAATAGTTCTCCGGAGTTCCTGAAGGTCTTTCAAAGGTTTTAATTTTTAGTTCAGTCCTTGTATCTGACCATTTTATAAGGGTTTTTTTTTTTTTTTTCGTTTTATTTTTGTTTATTTAACCACTTTACACTAATCTATCAATAATTCAAGCATAAACAAGGCACCTAACTCAAGGGATGAACCAGGAAACAGAAAACTTAGCAAAGAACCAATTTTAAATTATATCTTAAACAGCCTGCCACAAAACACAGATTGATTCTACTTCTTTTCATCAAATCCATGAAAAATGCTAAAGATAACACCAACAAGGTAACTCCCAAGAGCTGTTAGCCAAAAACTTGTCATATCTCAGTGTGGTGTGCAGCGTATCCTTACAAAACATGAAGAAACTGGACAAGTTTCCTCCTGGACAACTGGAGGACAAAAGAAGTGGCAGGCCTATCTAGCGCAGATGGACAGTATCTGAAAGTCAAGTCCTTAAAAAATAGGGAAAAAGACCTGAGAGATGCATCTACTGTTCACTGAAGCCTCATTAGAAATCGTCTGTGGATGAGTGCCTGTCAAAAAGCAAATCCTAAAGAAGGTAAACAGGGAGAAAAGACTGAGCTATGCCAAATTCCACAAGAACTGGACTGAAAATCTGTGGAAGCAGGTCTGATGGAGTGACGAATCTAAATTTTAAACTTTTGTTTCAAATCATCCAAAAAGTATTTCTAGAGAGAGATAAAACAGTGAGCATCTACAGTCATCAGTAAAACACGGTGGAGGTTCTGTCATGGTTTGGGGCTGTATTTCAGCCAGTGGCGTTAGAGAGCTTGTCAAAATTGATGGAATTATGAACACAGAAAAATACCATCAGATTTTGATCCAACATGTAATACCATATGGAAGAATGGCAGTTGCTTCATTTTTCAGCGTGACAATGATCCCAAACACACTGCCAATTCAGAAAAACTCAGCACATCACACAGTTGATACATGAACTCTTAATAGATGTATAATAGATATATGTGTGCAGACTTACAGCAGGTGCTCCCCAAAACGATACTGCAGTGCAAGTGTGCACAAAAAGACTTGGCTGTGTGCGCCATCCACCTGTACTTTACCATTTATACCAGGTTTAGAAACATACTGATCTACATGCTCTGTGCACCCCTGCAGAAAGTTTTGTGCAAATAAAAAATAAATCCTTGTTAATCTTTTATTGACCATCTCATTGCGGAAAAGTACTGTAAAGACTGACAACTTTGGCAATGCATGCAGTGACAGGTATTTCAGACAATGATGGGAATGCTGAAGAATCAGCCAACACCATGTGAGGCTAAGTATCCATTATCAGAGTTCCTGTCCTCTGACGTCTCACATAACTTCCTGGTCAGATCTTTGCGAGTGCCAGATGGTTACATTGGCCACTGGGGATAGCAAGAAGCCCAGAGAGACAGTTTTACAATGTGCAATTACGGGACAGATAAACTGAACGCTCAACAAAGCAAGGCATTTCCAGATCCCTGGCTTCTAGACTTTGATAAGGCAACAAGCTGCATTCCTTGGTCAATTTACTGTCTTCAAAATTGAAATACCAGTACTAATGGACACTCTAACTGTGGCTTGAATGGAAGATTGTTGTCTCAGTTAAATGAGGGCAGAGCGCAGTAGATATACTGTAAAGCATGCTTCACTGATCAAGCTGTGCTTAAAAAGCTTCTCAAAGCATTCAAAGCTTTCTGATTTGTTTTTAGCTTGGTCACATCCCAATTGATGCTAGAGGGGATAGAGTTTCTTAACCAATGAGTAGGGCTCCACATATTGCTACACTCTGAGTTCAGCCTGTTTTGTTCCACATTAACATTTCACAGAAAGATCAGGCGCCTGCCCTCTGTGCTTTACCCCGGGGAGTATGAATCCCACACAAACTGACACTGATACAATCTCCAGGTAATGGCTGCCTGACTGCAAGCCAGAGGGAGTCTGAAGATATACTGTGTGTGTATGTAAGTGCATGTCTAACATGAGGAGCTACCCAGCACCACTGGTGTGGTCACAAGGCCAAAGTTCACTCAGAAATGTGTGGCCTGGGGTCACGAGGTGCTATGGCCTCCGTTAACGGTGAGGGTAGAGTTTCAACCTCCACCCTCACCCTCACCTCTTTCTCCAGGCTGTTCCGACACTTACATTTCTCACCGTGACACGCATGATGACCCGACCTTTTAGTCAGGTGACATAAGCTTGATGGAGGTGGACAACAAAGCAAGAATACATGGCGTTAGAATACAAAATTATAAGGCAGTAGTTTGGTGGTACAGATTTGTTTATGTGTTTAATTTGCCTTGCAGAAAGTTGACAATAAAACAGAAACAGAAATGCATTGACAAACCATTTTTTTATGTGGTAGGCTGTATGTTGATGTTCCAGTGTTGTAAATGTATGGTGCGCATACGCAACGACTAGTGTACATTTGAACACAAGCCATTGTGTTGGCTTCCATACAATTCATAGCCACAGCTGTGATGTGCTTTACCTTTGAGCCCACATTTTTAAATACTTTACATTTGTACTGCATTCTCTGTCCACTAAATTTAGTTATTCATTACTTTTGGAATCACTTTAAAACTGCAATTCTCTTAAAAATATATAGAATTGGGTTAAAATAAGTTTAAAATATTACTTACATGCTAATGCCTCATTATTAATCAGGTATTATGTATTATGTAATGTATGCTATTGGGAAAATATTACTTTTTATGTTTGGACTAAACTTTCTAAGTAGCATTTTTCTTTTCCTTGTATAAGATTAAGAATGTGAGACTTTAAATTGTAGAGAAATAACTGTACATTTTAGTATACTACTAAAAAAACATTTTAAGCACTTGCCAAGTGGCACATTTATCAGGCCTACAAAAATATCATAATTGACTTGAAGTTATGTTTGTGGGTAACTGACAGCTGTAAGACATGCCCTTTTTTAATCTAATTTTTGGTCTCCACCAACTATAGAGGGGACCATCAGGCATTTAAGAGCTATATGCACCACTATGTTCCCCTGTTAAGTGTGACCCATTAATGTCAACCATTATTTATATACCTACATGATATATAGTCGTGGAAAAGAAAGTACACCCTAATTCTAAGGTACATACCAATGCACAATAAAAAGTCTGCTGGTGTTTGCCAAGTTCTAAAATCCCATAAATACAGCCTCAGATAAACAACAACACATGTTACACCGTGTCATTATTTATTTAACAAAAACTAAGCCAAAATGCACAACCAGTGTGTGGAGGAATTTTGGCCCCTTCTTCTTTACAACATTGTTTCAGTCCATTGAGGTTTGTGGTCATTTGTTTATGGACAGCTCTCTTAAGGTCCCACCACAGAATTCAATCAAGTTGAGGTCTGGACTTTGACTGGACCATCGCAACACCTTGATTCCATTCTTTTCAGCTGTTCTGTTGTGAGGTTGCTGCTGTGGTATTATTGTCCTGTTGCATGAGCTACTTCGGGCCAAGCTTTAGTTTTTTGACAGATGAGCTCACATTTGACTCTAGAATACGTTGGTATAAAGAGAAGTTCATGGTTGACTCAGTGACTGGAAGATTCCCAAGTCCTTTGGCTGCAAAACACCCCAAATCATCACTCCTCCACCACTATGTTTGACAGCTGGTAGGAGGTGTTTTTAGTCATATGTTGTGTTTGATTTTCAACAAACATGGGGCTGTGCATTTTGGTCAAACATCTCCACTATGGTCTTGTCTTGTCCAAAGAACATTGTTCCCGAAGTCCTGTCATTTTTTTTTAGGTGCAACTTAGCAAACCTAAACCATGGTGCCAGGTTCTTTGTAGGGAGAAGAAGCTTTCTCCTGGCAATTCTTCCAAATAAGCCATACTTGTTCAGTCTTTTTCTATTTAATGAATGAGTCTGAAATGTAGCTCTTGGGGTTTTTTTTACAGTGGCTGTAAGCATGACACAGTCCTTTGACCTTTTTTCTGGGACATCCACTCCTGGGAAGATTGGCATCTGTCTTGAATGTTTTCCATTTGCCAATAATATTTCTCTGCAGAATGAAGGAATTCGAATTGTTTGGAAATGACCCTCTGAAACTTCTCAAGCTGATAGGTGCCAACAGCCTCGAGATTACTGCTGATGTCTTCCCTCCTTGGCATTGTTTTAACACAGTGTTTCATATCCTCCAGGCCAACAAAGTGCAAAAACTTCTGCCTTTACAGAGGTGATCACACTTGCTGATGATCTGTTCATCAGGAGCATTAAATTAACAGCATCAAGGTACTACTTGTCCTTTTAATTCCTATGGAAGCAGTATTTGTTTTTACTGTAACTGTTTTTTCACAGTGTATCGTGTATTCATCTGAGGTTGTTTACGTAATTTTAGAACCTGCTAAGGACTAGATGATGTACTGATACATAAAATCTTGAACTGAAAGACGATCTACTTTCTTTTTCACATGGCTATATAATCAGACAAGCTTTAACTAAATAATATTTCTTCTTTTGTAACTTGAATAAAGACATCCAGCTATGTTTTCTAATGTAAAATTGCAATGGAAATGTAATAGTGAAGTGTCTGCAAACAGAAGCTCCTCTTCCTCTCTGTTTCACTTGCGATTTGTTCTAGTAATTTATGGTATAAATTGGTGCATCCCACAAAAATGCACCCAGACGGTATGTGATCCTCAGACAGGACAGCGTTTCCTCCTTTAGCGGTCACATCTTGTCTGAAGGATCAGTCTGGCAAGCTCATCCATCCCAGACAAACAGGGAGAGAGGATTTCTCTCCTTTATGATGCTCCTGAGCCCAATGCTGAAAAAAGTTTTTCATTTGTATCCTAACTGATGTTGCTAGCAAATGTTGTTGACATCTTTGGCAGTCTGTTTTTCCACCTTGCTGTATTTTACCTTATGCTTTTCTTATTTAGAAGACTTTTCCCCTACTATTTTTTTATTAACTTGTACCTTCTTTGACATTATTTTTGGTGTACTGCTCTATCACTTGTTTTTTGTGCCTCTGCTGTATTCGCTCCTCGCCACTTTCTGTCTCGCTTCTCTCTGTCTCTGTTTCACTGCTGGTGTTTTTCTGAAAAATAACAAGGTCTGGGGCTGTGCGTGTGCATGTGTTTTGCACTGGCTGCATAGGCTGGATGCTCTGGCTGCACTGGGCTGGCTTCTTGTGTGGTCCCCCGGCAAACTTTATGATTTATTCAGCTAAAGGCAGAGGAGCACGACCCCCAGTGACCACAGAGAGAGAGCTGCACGTGGGTTTAATGATTTCACCACAAAAATGTCTGCTATGGCTGGGCCTGCATGGAGCTGTGTTAGGGGAGGGGGACTTGGCTGACCGGCCTGAGTCAATTCAAATGCTTACCATTACACTTTCAGGGATTACGAGGAAACGAGAAGACAGACAGAAATCTACATTCAACTGGTATGTTTCGAACTGTTGTCTTACAACAAATGATGGGTTATGTATGCGTGTTGTCGTTCTTTTATCACACATTCTGCAAGCTTTCTCCAATCCAGCTCCCCCCCCATGTCCTGTAGCCAGTGGGAGATTTCACAGGCATTATTGAAATGTGGACACTGAGGATGATGTAACCAAGCTTTCAGGAACAGAGCGAGGGGCAGAAATAATAGACGGGGGTGGAGGGGTGGGGGGCAACGTTGGGGTAGGATGGTGGTTGGGGGGAGGTATTTGGCATATTTCTCTCTGCTGGTGTCCAGGTCTGCTGGCTCAAGACACTGACTGCTGAGGGCTTGGATCTGGATGCTACGCTTGGTGCTGCTTCTCTCTGTGTCTGTTTGGCTACAACTCCCCAGAACAAGATGATGTCATTCACAGGGATTTGTGAACATTCTTGATAAAGAGACAAAATCACGGGGGCGAGCCCAATGTTGCCAGAGTGTGAACAGGTCAAAGAACTATACCACTCCTCTTTATGGGTGGGTCGATTCATCGTGGTGAATCACGAAAGTGGATTTTTATTGCTTATAAGCTGCAAATATTATAAATGCGTGAAGCTGGAAAAATAATAATGGGAGCTGAATAAGCTACAGTGATGTCTTAATACCATTCGGCTGCTTGAGTTTCAGGTTCCTGGTAATGAACACCTGAAGTCCTCAGTGCCCTCAACCATTTGTATGTTCATTAACATTAAAACAGTAAAAA
>VUQG01006303.1:7748-37910 GCA_015106755.1 Etia nguti | reverse complement strand
ATTAGATTACACACAGGTGCACTCTGTTTAGTCTATTTAGTCTATTTAGCACTCATCAGGCAATGTCTATGGGCAACTGACTGCACTCAGACCAAAGGGGGCTGAATAATTACGCACACCCCACTTTGCAGTTATTTATTTGTAAAAAATGTTTGGAATCATGTATGATTTTCGTTCCACTTCCCACGTGTACACCACTTTGTATTGATCTTTCACGTGGAATACAAATAAAATTGATTCATGTTTGTGGCTGTAATGTGACAAAATGTGGGAAAGTTCAAGGGGGCCGAATACTTTTGCAAGCCACTGTACTCTGCCACCTGAGCTACCTGAGCTACAGCCACCCATCTCTTCAGATGCAACATTAGTTTCAGATATGGAGATCAGGACAAAGCTTTACATGAATTTCTAAGGGTGAGGTGTTAATTAATTTAATAAAGGGGCACATTAGAAACTGGGACTGTCAGTGTTTAATCAGCATTCCCAAAAACAACTAGGAACAAAATGTGCATGCTATTGCAAAATTTCAAAGACTTTAATTTTATCCATTGCTATTTTACTTGTAGTTTAATTACTTACTCCTCAGTTTTTCAGAAAGTATTTCTTTCTCCATGTTCTCAATGTTCTGGACTTGAACAAGTGGATTCAAGTCAGATTTATGTCTAAATTTGAAATTTTATTTATATACCACCAGTTCACAACCACAATCACCTCAGTGCACATTTTTTTGTAACATAAAGACCCTACAATATTAGAAAGAAACCCCGAATAATTAAACAACCCCTTATAAACAAGTACATGGCGACAGTGTGGATGAATGCTCCCTTTTAGCACGAGAACCCTCTAGCAGAAACCTGCCAGGGCCATAACATCCGAAGTCTCTGGTTAGATACCATGTTCCTGAGATTTTTAGGGCCAATAACCTCAGTTTTATCTTAAGTTAGAAGCAGGAGATTAGACGTCATCCAGGTCTTTATGTGATTAGACTTTAAACTCTGAGAATGCAACAACTAAAACAGTTTTTTGACTTTTCCAATCATGGTGGAGAAGACAAAGAATAAGGTTTTCAAATGAATTCAAACTATTTCTAGGTCTTTAATTACCTGATAGCCTCTAGTGAAAGTGAAAGATTTCTGCCACTCCTCTTCATCGTGTGCTTTGAGTATTCTCAGATTTGGAAATGTGAAAAACAGTGGAAAGTTGGTTGTCACTGAGAGGGGGTCTGTTTCTGGATTTGTTAAACTTCATTAGTTCACGCATTTATTACTTCTGGGCTCAACACCTGTAATTCAGGTTGTTCTAAAAGTTTCTTAAAAGCCCTCAATTGATCAAGAATACTGTAGTGAGAGTAAAAAGAGACTAGAAAGGGACTAGATGGAGAGACCATGTTTACCCCATATCAGCTTCTTGTTACTGGCTACCTGTTAAATCCAGAATTTAATTTAAACTTCTTGGCGATAGTGAGAAATAAAAGCTCCCTTTTAACAGGAAGAAACATGCAGCAGAGCCAACTTCAGGGAGTGTTCAATGCAGCCACTATCTGTGATTTCTTGTCTGAAAATACTGGCTAACTATTCGCTAAGCAGTAGTGAAAATGTGAAAATGGAACGTAAAGTGCAAACAGAGAAATCTTTGATGTAAAGTTGCACATTTTGAAACATGTTGATACCTCTAATGGCAACCAATTTCATCTCACACCGCCCTGCAACCATTCAGGCAATACAGGAAACCTGGAAACTTGTAGTTGCTAACAGGTTTCTAGATCCACCCTTATTATTTATGCACCCTTCAACTATGTTATAAGTATTGATGTTGCAAACTTTGTCCACTAAAGAACATTGTGCAACTTCCCACTTGGCAGCAGATGTTTAAAACACCTCAAAGACAGCTGATCCAAGCAGGTCCAGGAAGAGTGTGTCAGTACATCAGTCAATATACCAGATTTTTAAATTGCTAAATATCTGTGTTTGGTATCAGTTTTCAAAATCCTGTATCAGTCAGTGTAAATGTGAAGCATATATAACACTTGGCCCTGTAATTCTCTTAATATTTCTACCTTTTGGTTTTCATGCTAATAATGCAGAAATTCTTGCACATGGGAATCTTTTAGATCTTTTTTCTATATTCCCTAGTATGTGATAAATTTTGTCCTACAGGAATGGCTACCGATTATATATACTGCAACATTCCATTACTTAAAGTTTAGATTCAGCTTCAGATGAGGACAGAATCATCCACCCCTCCCCCAATTCTTTTTGCTGGATAACAGTCTGCAGTCATTTGTTCTAGTTTTCAACAAATCTTGCACATATCTCCAGAGCAATCCAAGCCCCTTCATCTTTGGCGAATCGCTCGAGCTACTCCAGATTTGATGGTCTTCTGACATGAACATTGATTTTCAGTTCACCCCACAGATTTCCAATTGGAAATGTTTAATATAATAATAATAATAATAATAATAATAATAATAATAATAATAATAATAATAATAATAATAATAATAATAATAATAATAATTGTTGTTGTTGTTATTATTATCAGGTCATTGATGTTTCTTATTAAATGTGGCCTTCTGCACCACAAACAGGACTGTAGACCCTATTCTCACATCAAATTTTGGAACCTTTGAATCCCTGCTTTAAAGATCGACAGGATAAACAAACAGGTATTCAGAGCAATCTCTTTGTACACATTACTCAGACTAAAAATTAAGATCAATGTTTAGCAAGGGAAAATTTTAAATGTTTACCTATATTTTGCCCTCCTAGAACCTGATAAAGGAAATTGGACACAACTTTTTTTTAAAAACTGGCGAGAGAGCTGAAGACCATGCAGTCTCCAGGGGCAATGGTTTATCTGGGACTTTTGGGAAAAGAACTGTGATATCTGAAAACTAGTAAATTAAGGTGATGGCCTACTCTGCTGCTACGATGATTGACAACATTTTCAAGATGTTCCCAGCTGATGTAAGTTAAAGGATATCATTAACAGTAATCAATCAGTTGTTGATGGCATAAATATCTTATATGTTTTTATTTGCCACAGTTAATGAGAGCACTGATAATGAAAGCTGACAACACAATCTTTGCCCACTACATCTTCATGGACAACGAGTTCTTCCTGCCTACTGTCACTGGTGTGCCTCTGAGGATTACACTCCTTGGAACTTTCCCATCCAGTATCAAGGGTGGATTGAAGTTGCTCGTGACATGGTAATTCTCCATAAATATGTTTAAATGTCACTTGTCATTTTTTTTCACCACATCATCACAGGTGTTAACTTTTTTTCCTATTTCCATATAGATTAAAGTGACCTTCATGCCCTCTGCTGGTATTGAGTTTGTAACTCAGATGGTTTCTCACATCCCTGAATATGTCAACCCTGGATTAGTAATGCACACCAACATTTTCCATGACAGTGGCCTCCATTCCAAGATAACCAGAGCAGTCATGAAATACAACAGAAGGAGGCATGTCATCACTGCCGACATCCAGATCCTGACTACAATGTGGAGGCTAGAGTTAGGCTGGGTGTTGTGGATGGAAACACAAAGGGCAGAGGAACTCACTCCATCTCTCTTGATTTTATAAACAAAAATGTTTCTCAGCTCTCCCTGGTTGGTCGTGCCAGGTAAGAAAGCAACCACAGATCACTCACGAAAAGTTTTCAATCTCACTGCTGTGATTAACAGCAAGATGTATATGTGTTACATACATTTACATTAAAGTCTGAAGGCCATAAAGGAAGGTATGCTCCAAGTCCAACTTCCAGACCCATCAGTCAGTGCTCATGTGGACTTTTTAAAGTCTTTTCTCAACGTCCCTTTTCCCCTCTGTTTTTCTTTCCCCTTCCCTTTCTTGAACTTCTCTTGTCTAGGTCTTTCCATTTCCAATCCCCCAGTCATGTCTGTTCTGTTTGTAATAACTTCAAAGTTAAAAAATAATAATAAAATAAAATAAGTGCACCAATAATGATCCACTTGGAAAAATAAATCCGTTTGGGCATTTTTCTTGGCCTTCAGACAATAATTCTGATTGCTACAGTGCCAAACGGGACAGGCAACAAAAAAAAGAAGGGAACATGAAATTCCACAAATAGGCAACACAAGATTTTGTCAATGTGCTCTTATCTTATTTAATATTGTCATTAAGGTCTTAAGGGAGACCAGGTTCAAAGTTCTTGGCTTTGATGACATGACCACTCTACCTTAGGTCCTAAAGAGGCTAACTAGCAACATTGCTGCTATATGCCAAAGGTAACAATTCAGAATATCTATAAAAACATGAAGACTGCCATTAAGTCGCTTGTTGAAAACATCAGCAATGTGACAATGCAGACCCCGGTTGGTGATGCAGTCACTGGAGACCAGATCATAGATGATGTCAAAAACACTTTTAAGCAGATCTTTGAGGAAATGGTGGATTTATTTATTTTTTTCAAAAACATGGAGAGTCTTGAAACAATGCTAGTGAAAATAGGTGAGACCCTGGAGGCTATTGTTGAGAAATCACAGGAATGTATTTAGATACAGTCCTTGTCAATATAAATCAGCTCTATCGAAAGCTTGTCATAGCACTAAAGAACATATTTGACCGGATCTCTGCCTTCACAATGGAGGAGTTCAACAGAGTGTGTGAATACATCATGGATGTGTTTATTTCTGTCCTAGATCAGTTCAGCAGTGCTGTTCATTCTGCAGCTAGAGTAAGAAGTCAGTGTTGGAAAGCTTGAGGTTGACCTTCCATTTCACTTCAACCAGTAAAGAATCCTTAAACTGAGGCCTAAGTACATAAGCTAGATTACCATCTATTCAGTACACATTTGTGAAAGAATATGAACAACTAGCTATGTTATGTCATTATTGTAGGGTCTTTACACCACCTTGGGGCAACTGCTGTGATTTGGCGTTATATAAATAATATTGAGTTTAACTGGATTGAACTGAATTGAATTTTACTGATAATCACCTTTCAACAACAACTGAGAAGAATTAATAAAATCCATTAACATAATAATTGCAATCTGTAGCTGTATCTGTAACTTGATTTACTGCTTCATGATATTTGAATTAACATGCAGACTTCATTAAGAAAGGAAAACTGTTAAACTACACAAAAATATTGCTTTTTATTAAACAGAAGTTTGTTTGACCCATACTGCTTTTCAAATGCAACATTAGTTTCGCTGGACTTATGCATGCACTCATGCATATATTCTACAGATAGGGCCACAAGAGAAACTGGGACTGTTGTGGAGGGCCAAAACAACAAGCTAAACGTAATTGTGCTTCAATTCTTAATTTTGTCTTTTTATAAACCTCTACTGGCAGAAATAGATGTTACAGTTAGGTAATGAAATTGTGAAATAGGCAAAGTACGAACATTCCTGAAGGCAAATGTGAACAAAATGTGCACGTCTATGCAAAATTTCAGACTTTAGTCGAATCTAGTCTGTTTTAAGTTCGAGCAAGTGCATGAAAGTCAAGTTCAGTGAAGAACAGTGATCATCACTGAGAGAGAATCTAATTCTGGATTTGTTACATTTCTTCACAGAGAATGTCTGTTCACATATGAACAGAGGTGGCAAAAGTACCGACTTTCTTTACTTAATTAGAAGTGCAGATACCTTTATTAAAAAATACTCCAGTAAAAGTACTGAAAGTACTGAAGCAACTTTTTTACTCAAGTAAAAGTAAAAAAAGTACAGGCTCTGAAATCTACTCAAGGTAAGAAAGCAAAAAGTAGCTCCTTAAAGGACAATTCTACTCATTTTTGTACAAATGTAACTGAACCTTGTGCTATAATAATATAATAATAAAATATTAGTACATAAGAATACAAAAATTATTCTCATTTAAATTCTAATTCTAATGAATGTATGTTATGTAGGATACATGCAGTGAAAGAGACACCTGATCTCCTTCCGGCCCACTTTAACTACAGAGCAAAACATCCGTTTTGAAAATGTAAGAAGTAGAAAGTACAGATATTTGTGTTAAAATGTAGGGAGTAAAAGTACAAAGTTGTCAGAAAAATAAGTACTCGAGTGAAGTATACATACCTGAAAATTCTACTCAAGTACAGTAACGAAGTATTTGTACTTTGTTACTTCTCACCTCTCCATATGAAGGTAGATCCAAGGAGAACTAACATCTTCTAAGCATATCTCCTTATGTCTGGAAAGTTCTCTTCTGTGAGAGAAGGATAAAAATCCAACAGTGATACTGACTTGAAGGATAATCAGGAACTCAAATAAACCTACAGATGCACAAATGTAATGTCTATTTGCAACCAGAGGGGGTCACTGGAACCTTTTCTTCATGAAGTATGTAAAAACAGTGCTACAAGGCTGTGATAGCTCATATGTTGTTGAATTAATGAGTACCAAAAATAGACTGGGCATTTGTCTTTTCATGGGTATGAGGTAGCATGCCTTATTGTATATTAGTCACTCACAAATTTTTTAATTCTTAAAATGTTTCAGTAATTTAATTTTGTGTTAGAGTGAAAAAAAAAAAAAACATTTTAGATCTAAATAAGTAACATGAAAAGTTTGAAGTTCACAGGGTTGTTGATTTTTCTCAAATATATTTCACTCGTGTGAAAAAGAAAGTATACCTTCTTGTTCTTCAGTGTTCAGGTTGTACATATCAGGACATAATAAAAAAAATAATCTGGTCAGGTCAGGTTATCAGGTTCTAAAATAATTTAAACACAATCTCAAAAGAACAACAACAGAGAATTATTACACTGTTTCATTATTTATTTAACAAAAATAAAGTCAAAATGCCAAAGAAGTACATGAAAAACTAAGTATACCCTTACTGCTTCCATAGAAGGGTAGGTAGCAGCATTTTTAACTGATCATCAGTAAGTGTGAGCACCTCTATAAAAGCAGATGTTTGGGCAGTTTGCTGTCAGGAGCTTTCAGGTGTGTTAATACAGTGCTTAGTAGGAAAGACGTGGACAGAGATCTTAAAGAAGCAATTGCTGCTGCTGATTAATCTGGCTAGGCTTATAAGGTAATTTCCAAACAATAAAAGATTATTTACATTCAAAACAGCTGTGTGGACATCACAACAAATTGCAATGCAATGCTCAGAGAAACTGCAAGAACCCCCCCCCCAAAGAGCTGTATTTTAAACTCTACAGTTAGCATCTTAAATGTTAAAGTTTACAACAGCAAAATTCAAAAAGACTGTGGCTTTTGGGGTTTTTTTTAGAAGGCTTCCCAGGAGAAAGATTCTTCATACCAAAAAAGAACATGCAAGATTCAAGATGGCAACACAGCTCAGATGTAACAGGTTGTACCCAAACAAATCACAAGATTTCTGGAATAATGTCTTTTGTGCAAATGAGACCAACGTGAAGATGTTTGGCCATAAAGCACAGCACCACATTTGGTAATAATCAAACAGCAGATTTGTACCAGCAGATAAAACCCAGTGTCAACCATTGGGGTGCATGCGGGATGATTTGAATCCTTTATATACCCAAGTATTCTAGAGTCGGATGTGAGGCTATCCAGCCAACAGCTAAGCTTGGTTGAAACTGGATCAAGCAACAGGTCAATGATCCCAAGCACAACAGCAAATCTCCAACAGAATGACTGAAAAAGAAAAGAATGAGGTGTTGCAATGGTCCAGTCAAAGTCCAGACCTCAAACTGACTGAAATGCTGTGGTGGGACCTTAAGAGAGCTGTACATAAATCAGTGCCCACAAACCTCAATGAACCGAAGCAACATTATGAAGTAGGTGAAAATTCCTCCGCAATGATGTAAGACACTTATAATGTCATCCACAAAATGATTACTTCAGTTTATTGCTGCTAAAGGTGGCTCTAAAGCTACTGAATTATGGGATGTACTTAGATTTTCACACATTTTGGCTCAATTTTTGTTAAATCCACACTGTGTAATATGTCTTGAGGTTTTTGTTCATCTGAGGTCGTATTTAGATAACTGTACAATCTGCTGAGGACCATATGATTTTTGTTTTGTCCTGTTACGCAAACCTAACAATTAAAAGAGGTAGCATACCTTATTTTTTCATATGATTCTAATTAACAGAAACATAATCTCTGTATTTACTTCATCACCAGTGTACAATATATTTTTATATAAAATTAGCATAAACAAGTCATGGCAAACCAAGCACAGCTTCACCTCTGATAAAACTTTGAGGACCAGTGCCAGAAACTGAAACCTTTGATCCATAACTGCCCTTCCATAGCAGTACAGGAACATGTTATCAAGTTCCTGAAGATAGTAGAAGTTACTCGTCAGTGAGATGTAGGACAGTGTTTTCCCAGTGCTCCCCTTAAACAGTACAGTAAGTTTCCAGATGCTAAACAAATCAAGCCTCTTTTTGACCATAAACACGTGAACAAACATTGTGAAATTTACACGAACATTGCATTATGCAACATTTTGCAATAAATTAAACATCTAGTAAACAATAGCTGCAATTATTCATCATCTGGTGGGTTTAACATGTCTGTCTGGCCTTTCTTTACTCCATCTGTTGCACATCCCTATTTGGTTTTGTAAGACACATCCAAAGCCACCTTCAACAAGTTCAGTCTTGACCAAGGCAGAGAAACCTCAGATGCTCTCCTAAAGCTGCAACATGTGTAATATTCTTGTCTCTCAAGCTAAAGCAAGCTATAAAAACAAATATTGGATAACTGCTATTACCATGACTCAAATCCCTTTTGTTCAAACAGGCCTACATGCAGTAGCTGTTCAGTAGCAGTGTGTGTGTTTGTTTCTTCTGTTTTAGTTTGCTGCTTTCACTGCCTTACAGCGTTGTACACAGGTTTTTACATTTTTATTTTCTGTGTTAAACTCGTCAAGTTCACATATAACTAAACGTAATATTTAAATAAAAATGCCTGGTTGGTGTTTGATACCCAAATACACTGTATATAAAATGCTTGCCGAAGAAACACACAGACATTATTTAATAGTGAGCAGCCCTGTGTTGTTCATCAGCTGACAGGAATCAGCATGTCTGCATTGCTTTACTTTGATTCACCTGTTGCACATCCTGATCCAGTGTTGCAGAGGCCGCTCAGAGCTATTGTTCACACGTTCAGTCTTGACCAAGTCAAAGAAACTAAAGATTTCTTCTTAAAGCTGATTTATCTGCCACTCTATCAACTTCAAACTCTGACATAAGCAGGCCCAGTACTAACAGATGCATTAGTCTTTTCAGCTTCATTACTAGAGTCATGATTAGATTTATTTAAAATGTGCTTAAAAATAGTTTTTTAAACATTTTAACGCAAGGATCATGCCAAGAAAAGATCATTCCATACCCAGAAAGTATGCTCTAAACCTGAGTTATTAGCTTGATTTATTGTCCCTTTGAGGCAGTGATACATGAGCCAGTGTGATAAAACCTTCGTCTGTTTCAAATCCTATAAAATGCGTTCAGTCTACAAGGCAGAAAGCTTTGAAAGGAAGTTAAGAATTAAAGAAACCTGAGCTATGGGTCTTATTTGTTCTCTGCATTAGCTTTTTAATCAAAAGATTTTGAAATGTAGTTCTTTTCTTGTTGCTTGTGGGAATTATCTGACTTTTCCAGTTAACAATGATGAGTGAAATAATTGTCTTGTTATGCAGAAAAACAAAAAACAACAACAAAAAAAACTTGTAAGTTATTTTAAGGCAGATTGACTAGCATGAAAATAAAGCACAGGAACGAGGTTAATTTGAGTGTAAAACTGCAACATGTTGCCTTACTGTCATTCTAAAAGGTTAATGAGTAGGCACATTTGAGGGTGATATTCTCTCACCTGACAATTTGTAATTACTCTTTCCTAGGACCCCTGTTTACCTTTAGAACTAGCTTAATTCTTTCTGGCATAGATTCAACAAACTGCTGAAAACCTTCCTCTAAAATTTTGCTCCATGTTGACATGATAACATCACACAGTCACCGCAGAATTGTTCGTTGCACAACCATGTTGCAAAGCTCCCATTCCACCATCCCACGATGCTCTATTGAACTGAGATTGAATGCAGTGAACTCATCGTCAATACTCTAGCAGCCTGCGGTAGGCAAACAATCCTCAGCTGGTGTGAAGGGGCCTTCCACATACCACCACCTGAACACTTCATGCAAAGCAGGATGATTTTTCCAATCTTTCCAGTTTTGGTTAGCCCATGTGAGTTGTAGCCTCAGTATTCTGTTCTTAGCTGTGTATTGGCTCATAATCTTTATACCAAGTTAGGTTCCTGATCTGTTGTCCATCAAATTCAAACTGAGCTGATATTTTTTTTAAATGGTACCTTTTCAAAGTCAAACATTTGATATGTCATCTGTGTTCTATTGTGTGTAAAATGTGTGGTTTATGGTATTTTCATATCATCGTATTCTGTTTTTATGTACACTTTACACAACATCCCAATTTCTGGAGAAATTGAATTGGCTTTTAGCTTAGTATATCTTATTAATTTTAATATTTATCATGAGAATATATCAGGACTGAGGACAGTAAAGACAGTAAATCTTTAGTTATCCATTTGCTTATTGTGTTACATTTGACAGAAAATGCAAGTTATTTCTATCTGCCTTGACTCATATAATTGACTCTTCTCTGTATTTCAGTTATGTTTGTTTAGTCATTATGACTCATGCCGCATCAACAACACACTATCACTACAGTATCAGGGGGAATTTTTCTGAGCGGCTCTAAAGCAATGAAGTGCCTCCTTCCAACTAAAAACTGTAAGGGTGCAATGCACATCATTCACGTCATGATCTCAGTCTTAAATCATTTGTGTTAATTATGTTTCCTTAATGACTTATATATACACTACATCTCCCATGTTTGTTTACTCCTTTGTGGTTTTTAGTAATATCATTTTATACTTAATAATTAAATGTCCAGCACTACCATTTCCCTCTTTTATCCTCTACACATCTGGTCCAAATGTATTAATCAGAGGTAATATATTCACACTCATTTTGATGAACAGTGTCAGTACAGAATGCGAGCACTTAAACCTGTTGAACCTTATTGATTTGGTAAGTTCTCCTTGTTTTTGGAGCTCAGCAGAAAATCAGTATCTCAGACTGAACTTTGACTTGAGCCCAAATGAAACAGCAGACAAACATCTTTGTTTACCTTTATTTAGGAAACTTGCTTTATTTTTAAAGTGATCATTTCATTTTTTTTTTCCTGATCAGATATTTAATCATAATCCTGCAAGTGATTAAAGTACATGAAAAAGCCAAGTAAAAAGGTTCACTGCATATTTCTAATTACTCTTTTAAATAGCCTACATTTTTTCCATTAAACTAACTAATGATTGGTCGCCTCATATCATCTTGTTCACTGCAACTGGCCTGTTGCTAAATTAGATGATCTGCTGTGTGGTAACTTGACTTTAGTCCAAAGATAGAATGGTAAAGAGCTGAAAGATTTTACAGGCTTTGTTATTTTAAAGGTTTCTCTTTTTCCTCTGACATTAAAATGGAATCATTAATAGCAGAGGCAAAAGAAACAGACATATTAACAGGAGGTGTCAGTGAAATGGCTTATTTAAATAGTGGTTTTAGTATTAGTCCCAAAAATTCACTATTTTCTCCTATTCCCATACGTCCCATAAGTCCACATAGTCCATATAGTCTACATACAGTACTGTAACCCATTTGCACAGTGCTGATGTTACTCTTTTGCAACATCAGCCAGTCTCCTTGTGTCTGATCGACTTATCTTGAGTTCATTTCTCCTGTAAGCCTTATCTAGAAGCTTTCCTGGGCTTTTCATAGGAGGTGAAAGGTTAGCCATAAATACTGAGACACCACTGCTGAGATTTATTTGTATCCAGTCTGGTTCCCACTGGGAGTGACTAAAGCTCCAGGGGGCTCTGGCCCACAGGAAGCTATGAAACCTTGCCATAGTCACACCTTTTACCCTGTTATTTCGAATGCACCACAGCAAATGAGAAATCAATAAGCAGGTTTATGGATTACTGGACCTTTAGTGATCTGAAAGGCACTGGTTATCATTCATTTAACAGCTTCAGCACTTTACTACTTCAGGCCATTTGTCATATTATAATAATTACATTTTGCATGTGTTGCTGTGGGACATACTGTATAGTGCATATTGCGGTATAAGTCATTTCAGTCAAATTAGAATGAGCTAAAACTAAACTCTTCTTATTTTATGAATGAACAGTTTAGTAAGCTATGGTTGAGGTTTAAGGCTATTACAAGACTACAAGACTCTAGGGTGGATCCTAAAATCATGTTACACCCAAATGCTAGACATAACTGTTGGAGTTGGGCTAAATATTTCCTGTTCAGGAAGAGATATTTTGAGTTTTCCATTCAGGTATTTCAGGTAATCCTACTTCTTCTGGACCAACCCTTTCAAAATCGAAATTCAGGGTCCTCCCACCACACCTTCTACCCCAAACCCCACTGATAGGAGATACAGCTTATAAAAAGGGATGCAAGTTGAATTTGAGTGAAATAGCTTCAAGGTTTTGTTTTAATTTTATTCCATAAGTGAAATTACTCATTATAATCACTTTCACTTTGTATTTTTTTCCCTGAATGTCCAAGTGCCACCCTAGAGATCCCACCACTACTGCAGATGCACTGTACTTCTGATGACTGGTTAGGCCCATTAGAGTCCCATCTACCATGTGCATGTCATAAAGTACCTAATGCTTTGAGACATGCTTTAATATATGCTGATAACAAACTTCAAGCAGGAGCACACTAGCAGTAGGCGATATAGGTTCACATGCTTGAGGCATCTATGAGGCAAAGGTGAGGGTATGTGAAGGCGTTCGCATATTTGTAGTACATCATAGTGCCACATTTGTGCTATAAACTATATTTGAATGAGATGAACAGTGTCATTCATGCAGTCATACATTTGAAACAAAGAAATAATACTCAGAAAAACTTTATTAATCCCAAAGGAAATTATGTAAAATCAAAACTGAAACCTACCTCAGTCAGGTGAACTGATTGCCTCTTAGAATGATGGCGCACAGTATTGAAATGAAAGTCAAGCAAAATCCTGATGCTGCCAAATGTTTTTGTGCCCTGAGCTTTGAACGCAACATACAAACAAAGTTAGTACTTACACAAAATTGATGATAGTTATTAAAATGTTAGCTAGCAAGACTATATTAATGTTGTAATAAAATATAATCTTGATAACGTATAAATATTAGTATATTATATAATATATTATATTAGTATATTAGTAATCTCCTAGAATCACTAAATAGTACTCTATATAATCTACCTCTATGTTGTACAGCACTATATTACCTACTACCACATTAAGTAGTACAGCACTAAATAACAAATTATCTGCTAGATACAAGTTAGTTTTTTGTTTTGTTTTTTAACAAAAAGCATTAGCATTAGCATTCTTTATTAATGACCTCAGGATGATCTCAAACCAGAAATAATAAAACAACAGTCATTTAGAATAATCACTGGCCACCCCCACCCAGTGCTGACAGACAGTCTTTTTACCTTTGACCTGCCACAAGGACTGTTCAGACTTTGGAACCAGGGCAACACATTTGCAAGTCCCTGCAATCACATACAGTATGTCTTGAAAGCTATAAAAGCCAAAAGGCAAAAGCACAAGAATTAGTCTTCAGAGAAAGAGGGGGACTCTCCTTACCTTAAGGCTTCCAGGAGCTTAACCCATGATGTGGGGTTACAAGCTCTGCCTTGTGCTGTTTCTGGGCACATGCACAGTAGCCCGTGAGTACAATATTTATTTATTTTTTTTAAAAAGGCACTGGATTTTTAAAACTTAGACCTTTATGTGACTTAAATCTGCTTGTTTAAGAAAATGTAATGAATGCTTTTTTTTAGCATTGTGAAAAGTTGGCAACTTGCTCTGAAATGGAACACATATTTTACAAATTTGAGACGATGATATTTGATACTGTTTATGTCTCTTATGTTTTTAAAATGGAGTCAAACAAATATGATTTCAACATACTAAATTTACAGTAAATATTGTTAGTTTGTGTTAAGCGTTTTGTAAGGCATTGACAAATTATATTTTTATTATTATTATTGTTGTTGTTGTTGTTGTTGTTGTTGTTGTTGTTGCTGTTATTATTATTATCATTATTATTTATTGTATTTAGCTTGTGGCTTACACATTCACCAAACAAAAATCTCCAGTTTGCCCCCGGTAGGAGACACAAATTCCTTAGGGCTTGCATAAAACAGCGTATTTGGCATAAAATCTACCAAATCGAATGCGCAGAGACTTGGAATAAGAGAGCACCTGAAAGTGGCATAATTACTGTATTCAATCATTTGCAATTGTGTTGTTGCATTGTAACGGCAGCTTGTGTATTTGTTTGTTTGTTTTTTCTGTTTTTCAGAGCAAGATGTTGGAAGTGTTGAGGAACCATCTCCAGCCTGCTTTTGTGAGTTTCTTTGTTGTCATTGTTTAAAAGTAAACATTTTATAATGTGTAATTTAATATTGTAAAGCAGGAAAATTAAAATGGGGAACCCTGAAATATTTAATTTCCATTATACATAGAACATATATAGAGCACCACGCATTAAACATTTGACTACAGTTCCATAAGTCCTGGATGTAAACCGTTGTTTGAGTGGAGCTATCCTTGAAATTTTTCTTTTAGTCTAGCGTTTGATAAACTGGCTGTTGTTGTTCTAACTATTGCTGTAAATGCTTTAAATACTTTTCAGTGGCCAAAAGATACAGGCACTTCAGACAATTTGTGTACGACTACGAAGCTGAGACCTTTAACACTGTGAATGGAGCTACAGACAATAAAAGCGGCCCCAAAGTCTCCTGCGCAGTAAGTCTTCTAGCTTAGATCATTGCTGGGGGGAAAAAAACAGCAATCTCATGACCCCGAATGTAAAACAAGAAGTCCAAACAAACTGTTTATTCTGCTGCACAGGTTGAGGTTGATGTGCCCCAGACCTGTAGCTTCATCCTCCGCACGACAGAGTGCTCTCTGAGTGAGGTTGTTGGCATTGATGATGAGGGGAATCCACTGTATCGTCCTGCTGCTGGAGCTGAGGCTTTCAAAGCTGCCATGGCGAAGTGAGTCATCTTGTTTGAGGGAAAGATTGATATCTTTCGTTAATTACTCTCAGAAACTAGAATGAAGGAAATCAAAGAGTGACCTTAATGGCAGGCTGTAAATGATGATCTGTCCACGTCAACAGAAACACTCTAAAGATCACAGTCGAAGGACAGACAGATGTCAAGCTGTACCCTGAGGACGATGAGCCAGTCAACATCCTGAACATCAAGAGAGGAATTGTCTCTGCTCTTATGGTGCCTGTAATGGAAGAAGAGAAGAACAATGAAATGGTAGCTCCCCTCGTTTGTTTATTGCTTGATTTCTTGGGGTTTTTTTTAGATATTTCCATAGCTTCATAGTTGGCAATTAAATCAGGCCAAGTAGAGCCTGATTCAGTTTGTTGTTTAGTCATGCAAAGATAAGTTGCACAAGGAGCAGATAAGCTGGCCCAGTCAGACGCGATAAACACACTGTTGTAACAGCATGTTCCAACAATGACACTCATCAACAACAGGTCAAAGTCCTAGATAACTTTATCTTGTTATTGACATATGCTGCTCTCATAATGGGGGGTAATCTATAAGAGTGATTGATTACCTGATTTAAGAGATAAGTTAAAGGAAAGAAAGCACGTCCACAAGTCCAGTTCTTACAGCTTGAATATTGAATTGCTTTGAACATCCTCATTATTTCCAGCCCACCGTGCACGGAGTGTGCTCCACCGACTTCACCGTCAACAACAAAGAGGACATTGCTACTGATGTGACCGTCAGCAGGGATCTGTCCAGATGTGACTGGTTCACTGCCCGCAGGCAGGACACCAGTCCCCTGGCGCTCATCTCTGGCATGGTAAGAGTTCACACAACAATCTGACAATATGATACTGCCATCACAAACTCAGGCCAAGAGTCAAAATATCAGCACTCAATCCTCAGTGGAAAACAATATGGTCTGATTACATTATTAGAAGAACCCAAGCTATATTTTCATTGTATAAAACTGGAAGTATACTCTACAAAGCAAACATCCATCCCTTTTTCCTTCACACGTCAAGCCACAGAGTACATCTACTTTCTCCCAACATCTAACAAAACATTGATTTTTTTATTTACTTATTTATTTTGCCTGTCAGAAATACGGCCTGTCCAAGCTGATCAGGAGCACTCAGAGTTGTAACTACAGGTTTGACAACCAGAAGAGACACATGACCAGTGGAACCTGCACAGAGAAACACATCTTCCTGCCTCTGTCCCATGAGTAAGTTTTATTTTGACTTTTTGTATATTTTTCATGAATAATTTAGTGAATTATATCAACATTTAGCTCATTTGGGGATTTCTCTCTTCTGCAAAAAGAAACGAATATGGAATTTCTGCTATGGTAAAGCAGACTGTGACTCTGAGAGCGACTGCCAAGATCAATGACAGAATCTTTGATCACAGTGAGTGTTTCTGTTGTGTGAAAACAAATTTTGTAAAAAAAAAAAATGGGGAAAAAAACCCAATATAAATATTCTATGTGTGTCTCTAAAATCCAGATTCTAATAGTTTTTTCACTGCTTGTGCTTTATTTCTGTACAGATGAGGACAATGTCAGGTACTTGCCCATGGATGTTGTTGACGACAAATCCCCAGTACAAACCATGGATGCTGTCGCTGCCACAATGCAGAAGCTGAACTCTCTGTCAGAGACCAACGAGGGCGAGAAGCGCGCCGGCCTTTTCCGCCAGCTGGTGTCAGAGTTTCGTGGCCTGAAGGGTGACATCCTGAACTCCGCTATTGTTGAGATGACAGACATTTCGCCCTCTCTGACGTGGCAAGCTCTGGCTCAGTGTGGTACACCAGAATGCACCAGCGCCATGCTCAAGCTTCTCAGGACCTTTGATGAAGATGCTGTTGAGGTTGATGCTGTTGTCTATGCCCTGGGGCTGCTGCCCAACCCTTCCCACCTGATGGTGAAAGACATGCTGTCAATTGCTCAGTACAAGCAGAGTAAACCCATCATGTATGCTTTGAGCAATGCAGCCAGGAAGTAGGTGAACATATATATGACATTCTGGAGGACGTTCTCCTCAATGCAATAACACTGAATTGTGGTACCCGTTGTAAATTAATACATAATCCGTAATGTCTGTCTTTGCCTCTAGACTGTATAAATCTGAGGGAGTCACTCCAGAGATCATGGCTGTCTACAAATATATTGCTTCCCTTCTGGGTGCAGATTGCGCTGGTGACAAAGACCTGACTTTCCTGACTTTAAGGGTAAGTAATGAGACGTGAATAAGAATACATTTTCATTCAAGAAAACTTTATTATATCAAGACAATACAGAGGGGTAAAAAACACTGATCCCACATTTCCTGTGGAAAAAGATAAACATTTTTTCATGGGAACATTTAATTGCATAATTTATGATTTGCTTTTAATATTCTCTCCAGGTTGTTGGTAACATGGGAGACGCAATGGAGGCTGCCGATCCTGCTATTAAGACCACCCTGCTCAAGTGCATGAGACAGCCTGCAACCACTTTGTCCGTGCAGCTGGCCGCCATCCAGGCTTTCAGGCGCATGTCTGTGACAGATGAGGTAACTAACCACATTCCTCTTCTACATGAACAGTCTCCTTGCTTCCCAGTTTTATAGTGTAGACAAACTGCAGCTACGAAGACCATTGAGTCACTGTTTTTTCATATTGTTTTCCTGTCCAGATTCGTGCCAACCTCCAGAGGGTCAGCCAGTATCCCAAGGGTGCTGTGCAGAAACGTCTGGCAGCCTACCTGACGCTGATGAGAAACCCCGAGGACAGTGACATTGAGGTGGTGAAGAAGCTGCTTAACCAAGAGCAGAATGAGCAGATCAGGGCTTTTGTGTCCTCCCACATCTACAACATCATTTCCTCAACTGATTCAGAGACGAAAAAGTAAGAATAAAGCATTTTTCAGCTTAATGTGTTGTTCTATACTAATATAGCACCGATTTGAGCACCCATCTATTTACACTCACCTAATAGTTTTACTTTTAACCTCCACTCCAGGCTCGGTGAGAAAATAATGGATGCCCTGCAGGACACAGACGTTTCTACACACAGCGACTACACCACAAAATCTCGCAACTATGAGCTGGGAATGGCACATGAGAGCATGGCGGCCAAAATTCAAGGCAATGTCATTTTTGATCCCAGCAGCACGTTGCCAAGGGAGGTCTTGCTGGAAACTACCCTGAATGCTTTTGGTTACAGCATGGATATTTGGGAGGTATGTACAGTGCTTGTCACACAAAATTATTTATGGCATTTTAAATTGTAGTTTTACACCTTTAACACTGAACTTTATTCATGGGGATTAATGTTATTTGATGGGACCTAACCCTAAAAACTCCTAGTTCATTTTTGTATTCATTTTATTAAATTCTTTTTGGCAGGTTGGCATGGAAGGAAAAGGCTTTGAGCCAACCATTGAGGCTCTTTTTGGCAAGAATGGATTCTTCCCTGACACAGTGTCCAAGGCTCTGTACTGGGCTGAAGACCAGATGTCACCAAAGATCAAGGAAGTTCTGGAGAAATGGGTTGCTCCACTGAAAATAGAGGGGCAAAAGGTACATCACTTGCATAACTGTTTCTGTTAAACACTCTTAATCTGAGAGTATCATTTTCACTCACACCAACATATCTAACATATTGGTCCCTTTTTCTTAAGGCTCCTGAAAACCTCGCAACAGAAATTGTCCGCAACCTCAACAAGCTGGTAAAAGACCTGCAGAACCGAGAGTCCCCAGAGGCCATGGCCTACCTGAGGCTAATGGGAGCTGAGCTTGGCTACATCAAGGGCAATGAACTGAAGTCTATTGCTGAAAATGCAATGATGTATGCAAACATTTTCATGAGGATAATGCCTACAAAGGTAGTATTCTGCACTCCTCTTGCCCATTAATATAGTGTCTATATAGATCTTTTTTTCTTTGCCGCTGACAAACTGTATTTCTTAACTGTATTTCTTCCTGTCAGGTCATGTCTAACCTGATTTCGAGCACTCGCAATGAGATTTTTGCCCATTACATCTTCATGGACAACAAATTCATGATGTCAACAGCATCTGGCTTGCCTCTGACATTTGCCCTGTCTGGCACCTTTGCTCCTGGTGCAAAAGGAGGTCTTCGCATGACTCCAAACATGGTAAAGTTTCCATCTTTTGTATTTAACCTGCGTTTAATACCGTACTAAAAACAGCAATTGTTATAACAATATTGCTGTTTTAATTGTTTGTTTCTGTGGCATGTTCGTAGAATTCTCAATAATATTAATCCTGACATTGTAGCAATGTTTGTCATTTTTACCCCACACACTTATTTTTCTGTGATCTGCTTTTGTTTCCAGGAGCTGGTGTTCATGCCCGCCATTGGAATTGAGTTCATGACTCAGATGGGAATCCATGTGCCTGAATTTGTTGTCTCTTCAGTTGAGATGCACACCAACATGTACCATGAGAGCTCTCTCAATGCCAAGATCACCATGGAGCAAAACCAGGTCAAGCTTTCCATCCCTGCTCCACAGAGCACCATGAAATTCTTGAGAATCAGGTAAAAAAAATCTGAAAACTTACTTTGTGTAATACAAGTAAACATTATTTTTTGATATTGATTGCATAATTGTAAAGAACAGTACCACCAGGGAGCATATTGCATTTCATATATTCTGTATGTTTAATAAAGTTGTTAGAAGCTGTAAAGTAATTTTGCTGTTCTTTGTTTGAAATAGCAATAAAGTTATGATTGTGGGTGCTGGGCACGCTACAGTGATCCCACACAGACTGGCCAACTCCAGCTGCAGCCCTCTCTTCTCTGGAGTCAAATACTGCACAAAAACACTTCGTGGTGACGCTCCTGGCAGGACCGCTGTTCCTTACTTCCCTCTGAACGGAGAGACTGAGTAAGATGTTCTTCAAAAAGTCAGGTTTTGTGTTTTTATTTTGTTTTGCTTTGGTGTTTTTTTATTACATAAGAAATGGAAATGCCTTAAATATGATAATGTGACATATTTCCATTTAGTGCAGATAATTGTTATTGTAGAGTATATTGTGGTACAGTTGAAAAGAAGATGGGTAAATACAGATAAGAATAGCCAAAACGGCACCACCTTACTTTAACCTCATATTTATGCTAGTTCAAGAATAGAGATGAAAAGATTTTAGCTCATCTGAGATGGTGTTTTTAGCTGGATATATGCAAATGAGATCATAGATGTCATAGCTGCACAGTACCAAATTGCATTAGAAGAAATAAAAATTTACTAAAGACTTTATTTTTACCCAAGGTTTGCTCTGGACATCGAGCCTACTAAAGAGGTCTCTGAGTACATAGCCAGTATCACCTATGGTGAAGAAAAGGACGGACGTCACAAGGTTAATTCTGTGAAGATGACCCTGAGAGCCGAAGGTATGAATATTGCTTTTTTTTTATCAAGGATTTTAATACATGTGCTGCACCTTTCTTTTCTTTTCATTTCTTTTTCTTTTTTTGAGTTATACAGATAAGTGATTAACCTTTTTCTGACTCTGTGACACCAGGTACTCAGCCTACTGAGGCTACTGTCACCATGAAATACAACAGGAACAGAAATGTCTTCACCACTCAGATCCACATACCTGACTTTGATGTTGAGGCGGGCGTCAAGCTCGGCATGACAGATAGCAATGCCAGAGGCAAATCCATTACCCTCGAGATCTCCAACAAGAACGTGCCTCAACTCACTTTGACTGGCCGTGCCAAGTGAGTAAACCCAGCAAAATCTTTCTTTAAACTGTTCAGTTACTTTACTATAATTCCACTGACCTCATTGCAGAAATTAACTGCTTTTTTATTATTAATTATAGGCTTCAGGCCATGACTGATGGTATGCTGCAGCTTCAGCTGTTAGTCCCCTCACTCAGGACAGATGCCACAGTCACTGCTACCATGAGCAAAGCTGAGGGACTCACTATGGAGATCAGAAGTGATGTCAAGCTCCCAGAGATCTCCTCCATTCAGGCAGTCACCTTCAAATATGGTAATTTTGCTCAAGAAGAGTGGTAATGGAGCTCAAAGAACGATCATGTCAGGCACAGTTCAAAACACTGTCTTTTTGCTGTCACAGGTGAAGAGCAGGCTGAGGTTCAGCTGATGTCCAACATGAATGCTGACACAAAAGTCCCAGTGCATTATACTAAGGCCCTCCAGGCCTGGCTCAGGAAGACTGCAGAGGATGTTATGGACCAGCGGGTTGTCAAGACTGATATGAAACTACGACACATCCTCAACAAAGGAATTGAGGTAAAAAGAATTTTATACTAACTGAATGTTTATTTCATAGTTTTTAGTTTGTCCAGACTGAATCATAAGAAATATGATGTGTTTTTATCAGGCCAGCAATATCTGGATGGACAAAGTCTCAGCTGATTGTCCCTATATGGCAAGACTGAGGAACAGCTTAGCTATGATGGAAATGCCATCTGTGCCTGAAAACCTGTTCATGAACCTGTAAGTGAAGCAAAAACGTTAACTAGTATCTTCATAATTGTTATGATAATAAAAAAATTCAAACCTTATACTGAATAAATACAACATTTTAACAAGTTCCCTACTTTCACCATTTCAACAGTGAAAGCACAATGAGATACCAGTTCAATCAGGACCGCCTGACTATCACCATCCCAGTTCCTTTTGGGGGCAAATCATCTAAGGAGCTGAGGATACCTCAAATGGTCACCACTCCACACATTTCCATGCCGAAGTTGGGCATAGATTTTGCCCCACGAGGAATCCAAATCCCAACTTTTAACATCCCATCTGACTATGATCTCACCCTGCCTCTGATGGGCATGGTGGAAATGGCTGCCAAGGTCGACACCAACTATTATAAGTGGGAGGCAACAGCGTCTGCTGGTAACAACACTGCAGAGTCTCCTAACTATGTGGCCAAATTCAACATTGTGGCTGACAGTCCAATCAAATTCCTCTCGTTTTCAGCTGACGGTAATTCTTTATTCTTTATTCTTATCAACTATACATTTGTTATTGAACAGTGCAGAAAAAACATAGAAGCTGATACTAATTGTTAATTTTTTTTTTTTATTTGTCTGTTCTAAAGGAGCAACCAAAATCACTGACACAGAAGCGGAAACTATGGAATTCACTCTTGATGGTTCCCTGAAACACATGCTGATCACCACAGGTTTTAATGTTCAGGAAACCATTGCAGTCACAGACAGTTTGATGTCAACTGGCCGCTACAACGTGCATGCTGTTGCACCTGTGGGTCTGGACACCTCCCTGACTATTACTACCCAGATGACCCTTGACTCTAAAAAGCTTTTTGGAAATGTTAACACAGATGGAAGTGTCACTGTTGGACCCATGACTGCTACCACCACCTATCTCTACACCTTCTCGGTCGAGCCAGCGAAGAAAGAAGCAATAATGCAGAGTTCACTGAATGTGAAGTCTGAAGACCTGAAGCTTGAAAACAAGATGAAGGCATCATATGCAGAGGAGGAGCTTCTGCTTGATTCTAACACTAAAGTGAACAGCGACCCCATCGTGCACAACACCAAAATTAACCTTAGGTACAAGGATCTCAAGCTTACCATCCAGTCCAGTTGTGAGACACAGGCTGACGAGAGGTTGCTTCGGAGCCAGATAGAGTTAGCTGCCTCTAGAGGACAGGCCAGTCTCAGAATAGAGAATCAAGCCGATGATACAAACAACCGTATCTACTCACTGCTTACTGGTTCCCTTAATCCTTCTGGCTTAGAGGTCAACACTGATGCCTCCATGAACATCTTTTCAAGTCTCGCCTCTCACAAGGCCACCTTTTCCCTGAACACCAATGGCCTGACCACCAGCTGTACAACAACCGCCCAGCACAGTCCATTCAAATTTGAGAATATTTTCCATGGTACAGTTGACACTTCAAGTGCCACCATGTCTCTCACAACAAAAGGAGGCATTAAAGAAAACAAAGCAGAGCTCACCATTGAAGGCAAGATTGCAACCACAGAAGTCTACCTTAACAGCAACTTTGAGGCTAACCTCTTTGATACTAACAGCAGAAACAGAGTGAACTTCAGAGTGAATGAAGATGGCTTGACTCTCTCTAACAACATGGTTGGATCTTTCAAGGAGATGAGGACTGAAAACACAAATGCACTGTCTCTTACACTGAGATCTTTTACCCTGCAGTCCAAGACTGACAACTTGCTTGACAGCAGCAACTCTTACAAGCATGAGATCACAGTCAACATGGACCGTTCTGCTGCCTCAGTTATTGTGAAAAATGACCTGAAGATAATGGATGTTAGCTTCGTGAATGATGCCCAGTTCAATGCAGAGCCCTACAACCTGGAGCTGACTGGAACGGTGATGGGAGCTTTCTCAGAGGAAGAGCTCAAACACATTTATGAAATCAAGTTTATTGACATGGTCCTGTCTGCAAAGTGCAACACCAACGGTAAACTCCTGGGAACTCAAATGGCGCATACCACTGATATCGAGGTTGCTGGCCTGACCATGAAGTTCAACAGTGCGGCTAACTTCAACTCACCATCTCTTCATCTGGACAGCAAAGTCACAACTCTTGCTGCACCCTTCACCCTGAACATTGATTCCATTTTCAATTCAAATGGTGCAGTGCATCTGTATGGAAAGCAGAGTGGCGAATTATACAGCAAATTCCTCCTGAGAGCACAACCCATGCTTTTCACACAGTCATTTGAGTACAGAGCTTCAACCACTCATGAACTAGAAGGCAAGCCAACCATTACAACAAATATGGACAACAAGTTCAGCAGCATGCTGAGCCTCCAAGAGCAAAGTGTCGCACTGAAGGTGACATCTAAAGTAAATGAGCACGCCTTTGATCAGGAAATGAGTGCCTACAACAATGCAGAAAGAATGGGTATTGAAATGGCAGGAGCAGTCTCCACTCCCCTCTTCAGTGAGGCCAGTCAAAATTATGGCATCTCTGGATTTGTGAAATATGACAAGAACAGTGACAGTCACACTCTCCAGATCCCATTCATTGAGCATCTGCCTGCAGTCATTGAAAAGATGAAGAGCACAGTGATGGTGCTGATGGACAACAGCATTGAGATGCTAAAAGACATCAACAACAGGTATGAGATCAGTGCCAAGTTCCAGCTCAAGGTGGCAGAACTAAAGGAGGCCATTGACAACTTTGATTTCAACCTGTTTGTCCAAGACCTGAGAAAATTCATCAGCTCAGTGGAAAACTTCATCACCAACCTGACACCCAAGCTCCCGACTGAAAAAGTCATGAACATACTGAAATCTATCAAAGACACCATAATGGCTTGGTTGAAGAAACATGACATTGCAAACAAGTTCCAAGTGATTTATACCAAAATTGAAGAGATTCTCTCCAGCTTTGAAGTTGAAAAAAAGATTGGAGCCTTCATGGATGAGATTGTTAAAATTATGAAGCAGTATCAGGTCAGGGAAAAGATTCAGCATGCATTTGATGCTCTCAGGTCAATTGACATTCAGCCTGTGATGAAAAACATAATTGTACCTGTTCAGGAGCTGTTGAATGAGCTATATGCCGTTGACTTCAAACAGCTAATTGATGACATGAGTGACTATTTCATGAGAATGATCCAGAAAGTAAGGTCCTTTGATTATGACACCCTCACCATGGAGCTGAAAGAGAAAGTGGCAGATATGAGCAAGATCCCCTGTTTTGGAAAACTTTATGGAGAGTTCAGAGTTACCTCGCCTCATTATAAACTCACAACCACTGCTGACCTGGAGAACACCACAACAATTTCTGACACACCAGAATTCAAAATGAACCTCATGTCAAAGACTACATCTACTTTGCGAATCCTTGACTTCACTGTGGATGCCAGTGCACATTTATCTGTGCCCAAGATGAGTCATTTGTCCATCTCTGAGGTAATCAAGGTTGACCAGCCATCTTTTGAACTTGACCACAAGGGCAAAATGACCTTCTATGGTCTGACAGCTGAAGCTTCTGCTGATACTACTGCAACAGCAACATCTGAGCTCTACTCTGCAACGCTTGTTAACAATGCAGTCTTCAACATGGAAAATGGAATTTCAACCACCGTAGCCACTACGTACAGACATAACCTCAACATGCCTGCCCTTAACATCTTTAGTGAAATGGACATTAATGAAAAGGTAGTTTTCCTGCTTAAAGATGGCTCCATCCATCTGACGTTTAACAATCAAGCCAGTGAAAAATATGCAGTTCAGGACTTCTCAGATGAGGCAAGACACAGGAGCGACCTGTCAGTGGTCATGGATTTCCATAAAGTGTCAGTGAGTTTCACTGGAGCAACAGACAGCAACCTTCTGAAAATGAATCAGAATGTTGTTGCTGAAATATGCATTTTCAGCCACGTAGTTGTTGATGCCAAGGCTGAGACTGAAACACCTTTCGTTAAAAACAGCGTTGCAGAAGTCAAGTTCGAGGCAAAGGTTGAAGACATGAAAATTGATTTCACTGCCTCTCACAGTGCACAGCTGGTTGGTCAGGTTGAAGGAACTCTCTCAAGCTCAGCCCTTGCTCTGGTCACACCTAATGAGCTGAAGCTTGATACCAAGAACACAGGAAATGCCAAAATTGCCCTTCCATTAAAGCTGTCTGGAAAGATAGATCTCCAGAATGACATTGCTTTCACCATGAACACTGAAGTGCAGCAGGCTAGTTGGACAGGTCTGGCTAGATTCAACCAGTACAAATACTCCCATTACTTTACTGTGGACAACAGAGAAACAGAAATTAACCTGTATTCCCAGATCAAAGGAGACGCCAATCTTGATGTATTGAAGCAGCCTATTACCATTCCTGAAATTACCTTGCCATTTGTTGATATGAAGACACCAAATGTGGAGGACTACTCACTGTGGGAAGACACTGGTCTGGGCAATCTACTAATCACAACACAGCAAACATTTGATATGAGCTCCAAGCTGAAGTACACTAAGAACCATGAATTGATCACCATTGACATCAATATGGATCCAGTCATCAATGCCATCAACACCAATTTTAAGACACTGCACAAGAAAATGATTGTTGGCAAGGATAGGG
Organism: Etia nguti; assembly: GCA_015106755.1. Classification (NCBI taxonomy): domain Eukaryota; kingdom Metazoa; phylum Chordata; class Actinopteri; order Cichliformes; family Cichlidae; genus Etia; species Etia nguti. The sequence continues at coordinate 11,734 of VUQG01006303.1, read as the reverse complement.
CTGCTGCCTTACTCGCTACATCATATGACAAAGCAAAGGAAGAGTATGAAAAGTATAGCACTGAGTTGCCTAAAGCTATTACTGTCCCTGCCTATAAGGTTCCCATGATGAACATTGAGACATCAACATTCACAATTCCCCTTCCTGACTTCACCCTCATCACAATGCCCACTCTGCGTGTGCCCTCTGCCCTGCGCAAGGTGACTCTTCCAAAAATCACCCTGCCTAAAATTCAGAGCATCAAGATCCCAGTTATGGGTGATATGACCTATGAGATCTCCATGAAGACACCAATGATCACTCTCAAGACTAACGCAAGCATCCTAAAGCAGGACAGCATCACCATCAAACTAGATGCTTCTTCAACATCTGAATTTGAGATCCTGAATGGAATGATTGAGGGCAACACCAATGTGAACGTAATGGGTGGATTTAAAATGGCATCTCTCCTCAAAGTGAAACATTCAATGCTAGAGGGACATCATGACAGCACCATCTTCCTAACTACTGAAAATGTAGCTATCGCCATCACAAACACAGCAAAAGTCAACATACTTGACCTGACCATGGAAATCTATGAGGAGATTACTGGAAATCCAGAAGAAGGCCTTATTGTCTCAATTTCCAATCCATCTGCAGGACTCATTGCAGTTCAGATGCAGGCTAAGCGACCAGCACAAGTGAAAGCAAGACTCTATGGTCGTTACCCGGTAAGATAGTACTCTACTATCGATGTACTTTCTAATAAAAGCTGGTTTGGTTTTTTTTTTACGTAAATGGTATATCATTTAAATAATTAACTTATTTGTTTTATGTGTACTATTCAGTCTGAGCCATCCACAGACATTGATATCTTGGGTCTGAAGATGTCTGTGATCAACTCTGAGAAGCTGAACCTTCAAACAACCTGGAATATGGAAATGCCATACGAGATGATGCTTGGAGCGAAGAAACAGGTGCCTGCGGTCATGGAAATGGTGTCTGAATCTGCTGTCACAACATACAATGAGGTTAACAAACAAGTTAGAAGACTCGAAGGTTCCTTTGCACAGGCTAAAAAGCAGGGTAATGTGATGTTCAAGAGGGCTATTAACAGCCTTGAATCAGTAAAATCTTGCAAGATTGTGACAACTGTCACAGATAATACTGTTTTAATCCTCAAAAACTACCAAAAGAAAGTTGAAAAGTTCCTTGATGCTGTTGTTAAATTTCTGAGAGAGACTAGGTTCCAGATTCCTGGGTATAAAGAGAAGCTGTCTGGGCTTGAGGTCTATCAGAAATATACTGCTTTTGTTGCTGATGTATCTGAAGAAGCAGTCCATAAGATTCCAGAGTACCTTTCTTCCATGTTTGCAACTGCACTTGATTATTTCCAAGGCACTGAATTCACCTTCCCAGGTTCTAATCGCATTGTCAGTGGAAAGGAAATTCTTGACGATATGTTGGTAGCTTTGAAGAAAATCCAGGACCAAGTGGTTGTTACTGTGAGAAAATTTAGAGATATCCGGCTGGAGGACGTTGTAAAGAAATTATCAGCAATCATCCAGTTTACCGTCCAACAGAGTGAGAAGCTTCTCCAAACTCTAAAATCCCAGAATTTGGAGACACTTTCTGACTTTGTGAGTACTGCATACAACGATGCCATGAACTCTCCTGTTCTGGCTGGTGTTGTTAAGCCGGTTGAGGAGGTCTGCAGAGTTGTTATGGAATATCTAAAAGCTGTGGCTGCTAAACTCCAAAATATTTTGGCTGACATGTCTAGTAAACAACTCACAGCTGACATCCAGTCCTGGATTAATTCAATGGTAAAAGGCATAAATACTCTGCACAACAATGCCATTACATACCTGAAGGAAAAAAGCAAAAATGTTGAAAAATATGTTAGAGTAAGTGACCAAAAAGTAGAGGTTGACATTCCTTTGCCATTTGTTGCCCAATTCAACTAAGCAACTATAGCTAACAATGATATAGGATATAGTGTCTGTATTGACTTTCTGTGTTTTGTAACCAACGGTGCAATAGTGAATCTATTTTCATAACAGCAAACAAAACTGAGCAATAACAATGATGCCTGTATAATATTTGTTCCTTTACTAGTTTTCAAATTGATAAATTTGTTTATTATTTCACAGCAGACGCCCAGTGCTCCCTTTGTGTCTTGTACTATTTAAAAAACCCTGTCTGGGTATCAATAAATACAGTTTGTACTGCATTCATGTCTGTGTATTCCTTACTTAAAGTTTAACATGACTGGTTAAAAAGATTGGAAGCTAATGGACTATGACTATTGCTCCATGTAGTGTTTTACGTTTTCCTGTAGAGATTTAAAAATAAAAATAAAAAGCTTATTCCCTAAAGCTCACAACAGCCTTGCCATTAGTCATTTCTATCCTCTGGTCTAATTTTAGATCAGACACGAATAGTTTCTGTGATATACACACACATACACACACATTTCTTATAATAAAACAATCACAATAAATGTAGAAACAGAGTCATTTTGACCATGGTTATGACAATAGTTAGAAGCCAAGTCTTAAAATGTACTCCCCCTTTGGAATAATGGGATTATTTTGTCTGGGGACAGCTACAGGCTATGTGTCATCATGAGAAGTGGGGAAATAAGTATATAGCTTATCGACTCCTGTAAAGTGATAAATAAGTCATTAGAAGTATAAACAAGTGTAAATCTTAAAAGGGTTTGCAAATAATATGAGAATGAGTAAACTGTGAGACTCTTAAAAGTAAACATATTCATAATAATGGGAACATGACTACAGTACGCTGTATACAGTGCTAACAAATTTATCAGACTGCCTGTCATAAAAACAAGAAAATGCAAATATTTTCTTTTAATCTATCAAAAATATATTTATAACTAAAAAAATTATGCTGTTATTTATTATTTATTAGGCAAATGACAAATTGAATCAGATGTTTTCTTACCCAAATATGAACAAGTACACTGAACTTCTGAGAACTCAAATATGAACCAAACATAACATTCAACCACTAGAACTGATTTTTCTGTTCAGGGATGTTTGTAAATAACTGTAGTAAAAATAATAATAATGTGCTTTAAATATTTTTTCTGCTTTTCTGTAAAATGGTAAAAGTGGAAATTCATGGATAACAACAATAATTATATTTTAGCAGTGAAAATATTTATTTTGAACATATTGTAATATTAACAAAAAAAGATTTTCATAATTACCAGTACTGTTAATTTTGGGCAGTTGTGTCATAAATCTTACATTGGGGTGGTTGAAAAGCACTGTATTAGGGTATAATTATTCATTTTTGTATAAGTGTTATTTAATGTTGTCACTTGTTGGAGAGCACGTATTTTGAACTACAATAATTTTCTTTCAGCAAAACATACAAAAGTAAGTTAACTGCAAATACACAAGTACATGAGATTTACTCGTTTCAAAGGCCTGAATCAAAGTGATGGTTCAGTGGATCCTGATTAAAGCAAATAAAAAAGAAAGTAAGACTAATGTAGTGAATTCTCAAAATTTACCACCAGGTTCCAACTATTTTATCAGTATAGGTAATGTTTCTTTGTATGATCAAAGCAGAGGCAGCAGTGTGTGAGGAAAAAGCGACAAAAGAGTGGAAAAGTTTAGTTAGTGAAACACATTGATTTTTTTTTATTGACTTTCCCAGAACAGTACCACTTGTTCCCTTACATTCTGTTTTTTTCCTCACAAAATTTCCACTCTTTTAGTTGTACCACTCTTCCACAGAAAGCACTGTGTAATTACACCAATGGCATCAAATAAACTCTTACAAAGAGATACGTTTGGCATATTCCACAATTTTCTTTTGTGTGTTTTAGTTAAATAAAAGGAGATGAAAACTGTACTGTCTTATCACAAATACTAACCTAAAATCATTGCAAATCAGAGGCACATGAGGGGGGCCGGTGTGGGAAAATTAACCAGTCCAGCACAATGCATTCCTGTTCTGTATGTCAGCAAAAA
>VUQG01006301.1:6011-16187 GCA_015106755.1 Etia nguti | reverse complement strand
CGACTAATATTGCACCAGCCCAGTAGAAATAAAAACAAACCCAGCATAAAAAAAAATCAGTTTTAAAAGGTGACCCTACTCTAAAACCAACTTGGGAAAAAAGCGCAACGAAAAGGAGAAGGAGGAAAAAAACAGTGACAAATTCACATGTGCAGCCTGTCCTGCAGGAGGCAATACAATATAAATTAGATTGTCGTGCATAAATATCCTTTTTTTAATGTCAAATATATTAAGTTAACATACCTCCAGCAGACAACTGTGTTTGCTGCACACCTGGCTTGTCTTCTAAAATCACTACTAAAAACAAAATACAATAAACATCAAATACATTTCAACGAATTAAAAAAAACACTAAAAGAAAAACAGCCTGTACCTCGAACCTCTGCTGTAGAGGTTTAAAACAACCGTTGGTGTAGAAGACAATTAAAACTTCTCAGGCTCTTCACCTACTCACACAACCATTGTTCACAGCCGCTCGTCAGTGCAAATGAGAGAAAAGAACACCTGCAGCTACTTCCTCTTTTATACCCTCCCTTGGGTCCCCTGGGTCCTAAAGCCTTCCCCATTACATGGAGAAGCAGAAGAACTGAGTGATTAAGAGCAAATGATGCTCGTTGCTTAAATCAGTTTTACACCTGAAACCTAACATGTTATGTTAGTTGTCGCAAAATATCACATCTCAAGCTGATATGAAACTACACTAACTTTCTTTCGGTTTTTTTCGTACACATTAGTCAGTTGCAGCACAGTGGTGCAGTGGTTAGCACCAGCAGCTCACGGCAGGTTTTGAAACCAGCTTGGGGTGGAAGGACTCTCTCCAAGTACTCCAGCTTACTCTCAAAGACATGCATGGGGTAAAGAAAGGGTGACGTTTGTCTGTCTCTGTGTTTTCCCTGCAGTAGATCGGTGACCTGTCCAGGGCGTACCTTGCCTTTTGCCCTGTGACAGATAGGGGAGCTGTCACACCCCTATCTCCCCTATCAGCGCCCTGTGACAGCAGGGGTGTCGAACTCCAGGCCTCGAGGGCCGGTGTCCTGCAGGTTTTAGATCTGACCCTGGGTCAACACACCTGAATCAAATGATTAGTTCATTACCAGGCTTCTGGAGAACTTCAAGACATGTTGAGGAGGTCATTTAAATCAGCTGTGTTGGATCAAGGACACATCTAAAACCTGCAGGACACCGGCCCTCAAGGCTTGGAGTTCGACACCTGTGCCCTATAGGCTCCAGCCCCCCCGCCCCCCCAATCAACTACTGCAGTGACCCTGAAAGTGAAAGAAAATCAATGACTGACTGGTCAAACAGATGTTTTAAAAAGCTCAGTCTCTTGATGGCACCAGTTATAAAACGGTATGCAAGGACTGGAAAAAGTTACATCACAACTAAAACTTCCAGACATATGTAAGAAACAGATGAAGCTCTTGAGTTCTTTACCTATAATACCTTTAGGCATAATAAAGAGATGGTTGCTTGTTACAGCTCCATCTATAAGCTTTAATAAAAATCAATGCGATGGAAGAGATGAAATGAGCCCAACACCAAATTATATTCTATCATGAAGTGTAGACTGAAAACAAGACCCACTGCTAGAGAAATTAAACTAAGCATTTGCAACCCAAATTGTGAGAACCCAAAGCAAAAAACAACAATAAAAAGCTCTGACTGACAAGATTTATTTTGCTCTATAAATAAGGCAGATACACATAATCACTGGATTTGGCTTTAAAATTAAAATGTAAATTTAAAAAAGTCATGAATACATCACAGATACAAATAACTTCATGAGCTTTACATATATCATCAAAAAATTCTCTTTTAATTCTCTTTATACCAAAAACGTTGACACAAAAACTGAAACCATAACCCACTTAGACTTCTAAATACAAAAAAAAAAAAAAAAAACTCAACAGAAAGGAGCCGAGGCATACAGAAAAAGAAGAAAAACAGTGTTACAGTGCTTTAGTATCCTAAGAGAGCAGGAATTGAAAACAAGGTAAGAGCACTCCTGTAAACAACATTAATGCATGTATTGTAGCACATTTGTAAATGTCACTTTACAATGCTTTGTCAATACAAGATGTGTACCTGTGAGCAGAAAGAGCAGTCCAACTCTACGGGCCTAATTAAAGGACTTTGGTTATGATTAGAAACATGGTTAAAAAGAGCTTTTTCTTTTTTTTCCAGAAGGCTGCACATTCTTGGCAATAGGTTTATGAACCAGTCTGTACCTTAGCTTCACTGAGGTGTCCTTTTACATACAGTGTGGAGGTTAAAGTCATTTTAAAGCACTATCACATATCTTAATTAAAACCGTTAAGTGCATCGATAAATAAGCCACTTGGCTCTCCATAAGCCCGATTATCGGATAGGACATGTCTAAAATGATATGCAAGGTAAGAGAGTGTTTATCACAAGAAAACCTTCATTAGCATTTGTGCAATAATTTGCATATCCCAGTCAAATTTTTGCCGGGAGAGAAAACGTTCTCATACAAAAACAACTGAAGCCACAAACACCCGTACGCACATTCAGCAGACGTGTTACAGGGCTCTTACTTCTCAGACATACACTTATAGTCTCTATCATTTTAAATTCTATGTAGCATTTCTAACATTGCACTTATTTGTTGTGTACTTGTCATTAGCATTAAATTTACGTTGTGAATGACACAGTTCCTACATGACGCATGTTTTCTCTTGAGCATTTCTTCTGTGTTAACACGGATAACGGCATCAGTGGCATTAAAAAAAAAAAGGAAAAAGAAAGTGAACGGTGTGTTCAAGATCTGGTCACAGCACAAATCAATACTGCAAGTTAACACCTGATTAAAAGTCGCTGACACAAAGCCACTTAAAGGTTTAATGTTTTCTGGTAAATAAACATCAAGTATTTGATTTCTTTCGCCTGTTTCTCTAGAAAAATCTACATACGTCACGCTGTGAGCTCCACTTGCTCAGTCTCTAAACTAAAATGGCCTACCATGCGCCGTCTCACTGTCTCGTCACGTGCAGGCTGTAAGGTATCTGGTGAATGCTTTCACATTGACGTGTTCATAGCACATTATATACTTATATGTTCTCCTCTTATTAGCTTAACCCAGCCCCGGTTTTGAGCCAAACGTGACTCCCTTCATATGTCCGTCCCTGCTCAATTATATAAACTCTAAAAGACAAATCAATCTATCCTCTGATAAATACCACTTAAGGGAGCAGCAAGCAACAGTTTGTTTGTCATTAGTGTTTATTTGGTCGACTCTACCTTGTTCTTGTAAAATTCATAGTCTTTTCTATGGGAATGTGTTTGTGTTACAGTAGCATCAGACCTATCGACTTTGGCTCCGGTTTCCATTCTAAGACCCTGTAATAGTTAGGAAATACTGTAAACAATCATCATGGCTGGCTGGTGCTCTCCCTCTCTGGCTGGGAAGGCTCTGGGTCCACTGAGGGGCCAACTAAAGGGTCACCAGCTGTGCGTGGGTCCATGGCAGAATGCATGATCGGCAGCCACACGTCATCCATGTTTGGCATTACAAGGATTTTCTAAAAGAGGGAGAGAGATAATGGACAGGCAGTATTTAATATGCTTGATTGAACTTTAAGAAACTTAAAGAAGTTCAATCGCTTTCTTCCAAGCTCCTTGGAAGAAAGCGACCATGACCTGGACTGAGAGCCTACACAGACAAAATAATTTCTAGTATTTCTAGTTGTTTGAATCATAAATAATCAGATTGTTTTTTTAAAACAACCTGAGATGTGATGTTTTTGTGCTTTTGCAGACCCACTGTGATCTATAAATATACATATTATGACAAATCAATTATATGAAAAACAGAGATATTGATCAAAGTCCATTTAATGGATCACTCATTAAACAAGAAATCAATCTGACAACAAATAATACTACTTTTTTTAAAGGGACAAGAGCAACAGGTGTGCTTTACTTTGGCTTATATTTTCCAGTTTTTTCGTAACTGCTTAACTGCCAACTCTAAAAAAAAATACATCATTTTGTTTGCCAGTTGCTAAGGAGCTTGTGCATCTCACCTGTGTATCCTGGGTCTGACTGAAACACCTCCGGTGGTAGGTGTTCAGGAGGCATCCTAGTCAGATGCTTGAACCCACTCAACTGAATCCCTTTGATGTGAAGTAGCAGCAGCTCTACTGTGAGCTCATCGCCCTAACTAACATGCCAGATAAGTAAAAACCCAACACTGCCAAAAAGGTGATTAAGGAGCTGAAATGTTGACTGTGTAGCAATCTACAGCTAATGATGTTAACACTTGTTTTTAAACCTCCACTCCACACAACAGTGGATGCATCAAAAAATGTGTTTCAAGTGCATCAGATCCTCCAAACACGATCTGCTGTTGTCACAATTGTGTGCATGAGCGAGGAATACAACTGCTGGCATCACCGCCTTGCCTTGTTCTACACTTTACCCGACATACTATATATATACAGTGACAAAGATCATAAGCGCATCAGCAAAGTCCTTCCTGAAGCAATCAAGTGAACAGTAGCGTCTTTTCAGCTCCACCTTCTGTCAGGAACCATGAATAAATGTTGCTGTGCTCTGAAGTATGACTGTGTCAGTGACTTAGAGAAATTACAAAAGAAAGTTGTGTTTATGATACCTCGAATTCCTGCTTCAGTTTTTTCTCTATCCAGTCTGTGACATGAGCCAGAGTGACTTCTCTTTCTCCAAGTTTAGGTCGTGCCTTCAATTCCAGGTGAGGTGGTGTCCTGAAGCCATACCTGCACCAGAAAATAATCAACACCCTCACCATCATGGCCACCACTAGAGGGCAGTAAGAGACTGTCAACAGCTGATGTCTTTTTACAAAGACGTACACATTTATTTAGCTGAGTAATTCCACCTGTTCTGGATACAGATATCCTAACAGTTTACTTAATAAATAAAAACAGTTGGACTTAAGTTTAGGTTAAAGGTATCTGGAGTCGTCTAAAAATGTGTTGTTGTCATTCTGGTAAACCTGCACCTTCACTCTGTGCATTCCACAGGTTACACAGCGGGACAACAAGACTTTGTTCACATACCATATCCTGTCAGTGGGAGGAGGGGGAATGTTGACTGCCAGCGTTCCTTGGAGCTCCTGCACCTCCACCGTGAGCAGCAGCGGTGTGTTGGACACTTCTTCCATTTTCTTTTTGATGAACTCCGTCTCTGTGGCCTTCTGGAAGTATTTGGACTTGGTGATCTTGTCCACAAAGCGCATGATCTTGCTCGATTTATGTCCTCCAACAAAGCTGTATTTATTTAAAGGAAGATTTGGGTTAAACCATGCAAACTTTGCTATAATTCAGTAATTATATCGTTTCATTTTTATTTCTTCTACTATTTAGTTTTATTAGTGAAATAAATAGTTGTGACAGGTGAGATTATTTAATAATTAGTTATCAGAAATGAATTACATATGCCTTTTTCAGACAATTATTTTTAGCCAGTACTTTTCCCCCCTGTAAAGCCTTTTTAACCTGAAGGAATCATAACACTCATTTCCGGTTTACAATTGCACTCCTTTGATTACAAAAAGCAAACCTCTTTATACTCACCCCTCCGCTCCAGTTGAATCATTCAAAACATCTGAGGAGTCTTCCTCATCTGATGAACCTGCGCTGGATGACTCTTCATCACTATCAGCCAAGCAGTAAGTTCGTGGCCTGTATCTAGAAACACATAAACAAATAAATGAGGATCGCAACGTGCAGGTATCTATATGCATTTATTATCACATGCAAATGGTTTGGCTTTGTGCATTTCATTGTTTTTAATATGCCATCTATGATTACTCACATGCACACATGCTTATAATGCTGTTTTAATAAAGGATTTAGTAAGTTATTAAAAAGCTTCACACAAGGATTATTTTCACAATTTTCCAGGTGGTGTAAACCTTGTTTCCTCACGAGACCTTGCAAAAAAGCCCCCTTTTTATTGCTTTTGGGAATCCCCAAACATTCATATTGTAGACCAGTGGTTTGCACCATTTACACCAAAAGGCAATGGAAAATTTGACAGGACACCTGTATCCGTATCTGTCACGTGAAATGTTCTCAGTTCTTCTTTTGATTGTACTGTGAGACAGAGGAATTTTGAACAGTCTACTTTGGTTCAGACCCAGTGGTCTTTTTAAAATCACTCTCACATGGGATGTTTAGTTTCCCAATGCCTCTTTGGCATGCTTGGCAGGATGGCCAATGTCTCCTGACAGCTCACACACTCTGAGGGCTGCTGAAATCCCCGAGCTGACTAAAGCCAGAAGACAGAAAGCTTCTTTTTTTTTCTCTCTTTTCTTTAGATGGGTGGGCTATCTGTATTGGTGGTTAGCTGAAGTTTGCTCAACACAAGAAAAGTAATCCTTTGACAGGAGTGACAAAAAAAAAATTAAAAAAAAATCTTGAACTGGATGAGAGACGGATGGATGGCACAGATGACTATCAATACATGACCTTATCCTTATTTCATGTCAGAAAATCAATTATTTGTGCTGTCAGATACTTTTAACTCTTTCAGAGCTTTCTAATAACTTTTGACAGTAGTACAGAGTGTCACAACACACCAGGAGTTGAAAAAGTGGAATCTGTGCCTCCTGATCTGTATTTACTTAACATACTAACATATTACTGCTCTATAGTGCAAAGAAGTAATCTGAGGGATGAAAATGGAGAGAGATGAAGTAACACCTAATGAGATGATAGCTGGTATTAGGAAATGACAATTCCCAAACTAAAGAAACTGTAACTGGAAAATGAAAGCTGATGCTGATTAAAGCACTCACCAAGGGAAGAAATGCATCCGATTAACAACCCCATATAGGCAGAATCCAAAGTTAACAGCAGGGGAAAAGAAGGGTGGGGGGTATAAGAGACAGAAAAGACACAAAACACCGAGAGAAACAGGTGAGGTACCGGGCAGTGTAGTAGATACTAAAGACGACAAGCATCGTTAAGTAGCAGGAGAAAAAACAAAACTCTGCATTAAATCCAACAAACGCTGTTCCAACATGTGTACACAGTATTGTGGTGGAGATCGACTGTCTTACCCATCTTTGCCAAATTCGCCTGGGCGCAGGCTTTCTCCCTCCTTGCCCAGGCGAATGAGATTCATTTTGGTTTCCAGGGTCATCAGGAAGGAGCCACTGTAGGACATCTCCAGGTCAAACCACAGACCTGAGAAAAAAATGATTATTAGGAAGGTTGATCTGAGAAAAAAAAAAAAAAAGTAAGATATGAAACTGCAAAATGTAAGACTTGCAGACTATTGTTATATTTTAAAATGGTTTCCTAATCCGGGTTTATTAGTGACAGTGGAAAGAAACATGATTACTCATTTTAAAACTAAAACATTGAGAATATTGAGAATTTTCCAGGTCACAGTCATCCTAACCACCTCTCGTCTCAGTCTTACTCTCACTACTCTCATAAAGCTGTGCTGCTCTTTCTGTGACACATCTCATTCCCCTCCAAGCATCACTAAAGTAGGGAACCCAACTGATTTTATTTTCTTGATCTCTCTGCTTAGATGAGAAAGACACACTGAAGCACACGGAGAAGGAAGGGAAAAGAAACAGGAAGAGATCCTTTAAACGTAGGCGGAACAGTTGGAGAGCACACAGTCTTTCCCTAAGCCCCTGTTTGATAACAGCAGGGATACCTGGCTGCAAAAACAGGGCTCTCCTTTCCCCCCCTCTTTTCTTCTTACCTCTGTACTACCAAATCTGCTGTAATCGGGATAATAGAAACTTCTCAAAAACCTCCATAGAAAGCTTGGCTTGACTGGGGCAGGCTGTGTATGCTCAGAGTTCTTTCCCCCCCACGTTTCCCACTTTTTTCCACCCCCCATTCTCTCCTCATAAAACAGGGTCACATGGTCTTTGTGTGCAAAGACTTACTATAAACTTCAGTGTTGTTTCTCTTGGCACCACTAGAGGGCAGCAAAGTTTGACAGATGAGGAACTGATGAACGGCAGTAGAAAAACTAAAAGAGGTCAAAAAGTCCATACCCTGGGTAGTTATTTACCATTGGACAGCTTCTTGACAAAAGCCCATCAAGAACAGGCTTTTAAATCTGAGTAAATATGCATTTAAGGACAGACAATGAATTAAGGGTCTAATCTGAAACCTTTTTCCCTGCAGTGGACTCTGGTGGGCGAGACAGCCATTTTGGGTCAACTTGGTCCCCTTAAACGGAAAGTGATCATCTTGATCCTTGACGAAACATTTTTGGGATTGAAAGAAAATTTGAAATGTGATCTGCATGATATATGACCTTCATAATCACCAGTTCTACACCTAAGGGAGATTCTGGACTAATGTGTTAGACCACACTGTCCAAGATCATCATTAAAAACACCAAAAAAGGAAATCTTTTGAAAGAATAGTCTTCAATCCCTGCAGTAGAGATCCAGAGACTTTGAGAATCAATGTCAAGGTGCAATTAAGCTGTCCTGGAGCAGATGATGGCCCAACACCTTTACAAGTGTTCTAATAACTGGAATGTTAGTGGTTTGGTCCCTGCCTGCTCAAGTTTCTGCCTTTGGCTAGATACTGACCCCTAAAGGTCCTGTGACATTGCGATGCAGGAGAATGCTCTTTTTTGCTGATGCTGGATCTGACTTTAGCACATTTCAAGCACTTTTTCTTATCACTGCAATGCAGACAACAATCAGTTATCTCTCTCCTTTAAGGACCAAGTTACAGATTTTGCAGAGGTGCTCAGACATTGGATGGCTGACAGTTGTCTCCACTCTAATGATGGGAAAACAGAAGTCCTTGTTTGTGCTAAGGTAATGGAAACTTTGTCTCCTTGGCACATTTGCCAAATCTTCGACCAGGAAGCTTAGGCTAACTTTTGACTCATGCTCATGTTAAATCTCTGAAATACGCTTGTTTTTATCACTTAGAAATAATGCCAAGTGAAGTTCCATTGTGTCATGCTGAACTGGAACTTGTTATCATGCTTTTATATCCATCACATTTGGATTATTGTAATTCAATTTTAAATCGTCTTAACAAAGCTTCCTCAAAATGCCAGTGGGAGGTTTCTGACTAAATCTTCTAAGTACTCACGTGTCACACTGTTACCAATTCGATTGCAATGGATCCCCATTAGCTTCAGGGTTCACATTATGATCCTGGTTTTGACTGTTAGATTCTCTGAAGTGCTAGGATTGGTCAAAAACGCCAAAAATGCCGGGATTTTAATATTGGCTGCTGCTTAACAAATCTGAAACACAGGTATTTCAGCCTTGGATACTTGTTGCTGTTTGATTTAAGTATTAGTACTATCAAAATGGAAAAATTGTGATGGAAACTTGTTCAGATATAAACAAGCGCTGATATGCAGGAAAGTAGACACAGAACTGAAACTGCGTACATTGTTTTCACTGTTTTGCTGCCTTGATACCATTGGTTTGTTTTAAATGACTAGATAATGCCATAAGTCTGCTGTGCCAGACAGAAACACAGTATAAAAGCCGTTAAAGACAAAAACCAAAAGTTGAGGGGGAAAAAAAGGACATGGAACAAATAAAAGTACAGAAAGTACAGAGAGTTAGTAAAGTCTGACAAAACAGCTGGTTAAAAATAGACAGGAAATCAGAAAGACTGCAAGGCTGAAAGAACAGCTTCGATCAGCTGAGCCTAGAGGGCACTGATAGACCCACCAATTTTGAGAGGTGTGAGCTGAGGCGGGTTGGGTTAGGGGCACAGAGTTTTTGTTAGTCTGGAGAAAGAAGACGAGTCAGTGCTTCCCTAATTGGGGTGAAGCCCCACCAAACAAACTGCAAAGAAATACCTTCACATATACAGGGGGGCTACTTGTATTCTTGTGTCCATCAGAAATTGACATAAAAAAAAAATTAAGCATGTAAAAACAAACATGCATGAATACAAATGTGCAGGCACACAGATACAATTGCTTGCCAAGACATGCACACATGGACAGCTGGAAAGATTCATCGATCTACTGCACTCAGCTGGATTGTTACAGGAAGGAGCGGCATGAGACGAGATAAAGGCAGAACCTGAGCTGCCTGGAGGATTCAGTCCCTACAACACCAGTGGAAATTTCCAAAGGAAACCTAAACTGGCCATTTTGATTGCAAGTTTCCTAAAAACTGTGAAACACCCAGCAGAAAAATAAAATAAAACACTC
>VUQG01006297.1:60847-76706 GCA_015106755.1 Etia nguti | reverse complement strand
AGAAGAGGAGAGGAGAGGAGAGGAGAGGAGAGGAGAAAAAAAGCAAAAGAAAGTGAGGGAGAGGAAATGACACTAAATGGATATCCACTTGGTGTGCTCTCAGCTTGTGTAGGTGTTGAGTAATGCCTGATGTGCCCATGTAAGCAAGCAGGAACTCATTTGAGTCATGATTTCTGAAGTAACTCTATTCAAGAAACAAAAATGGCAACAGGTGGGAGACAAAAATATGGGGTCTTGGAGATGGAGCAAGTTGCCAACACAGTTTAAAACTGTGCATCACCCTGATGATTACAGGGCTGTTGCCGCAAATTGCACTTTAACAGTAAATGCTTTACATTTACTCCCGAACAGCTGTGCTACAGATGTTTTCTAGCTTGTTGTTAACACCTGACAAAGGTTATAACAACACTGAGGTACGAAAGGCAGAGAACCCTGGATTTAAGCTTTGAAGCTGTCCATGTTCCTGTGTTTAGTTTAACTTGAAATGCTGTGATGTTGCAGCGGGCTACCTCTCACATACTGTGGTCATTCCAGAGGGAGTGCAAATATGTTACCTAAGTGTTGTACGTTTTTTTGACCTGAATCTAAGCAGAATGTGTGATTAATCTCAGTAATTGTTATGAAAAATTCTCATTTTTAAATCAAAATTATAATAATAATCATATTTTACTGCAAATCTTTAATTTGATATTCCTGAACTTTCAACTTAATGATGCAGTATGACTGAGCATATAGGATATGGTGTGTTCACTATTGGACTACTATTTCAAAGTAACAATGATCAAGTGAATACAGATACGTCTACAAATTTTGTAGCTTTGCCTCTGTATACTATCACAGTGATTACAGATCAAATACAGATCAATGCAGACTTTCAGCTTTAATTCAATCCTTCAAGTCCTCTGCCAGAGGCCTGGGAGCTTGAGGGACCTGCGCAGTATCTTAGCTGTTCCTAGGACTGCAGTCTTCTGGACAGAGATCTTGGATGTTGTTCCTGGGATCTGCTGGAGCCACTCGCCTAGCTTGGGGGTCACTGAACCGATTGCTCCGATCACCACTGGGACTGTTACATTTAACCTCGACACCTTCTTAAACTCTTCTCTGAGCCCTTGGTATTTCTCCAGCTTCTCATGTTCCTTCTTCCTGATGTTGCTGTCATTTGGTTTAGCTACATTGGTTGGTTAGCCATCACAGGAGTCCCACAGGATCTTAGCTCAACCATTCTCTACCACCCTAGGGGGCATCTCCCATTTTGACCTTGGGACTTCCAGGCCATACGTGGCACAGATGTTCCTGTATACTATGCCAGCTATTGGTTATGGCGTTCCATGTATGCCCTGCCTGCTAGCATCTTGCACCCTGCTGTTATGTGTTGGATTGTCTCAGGGGCATCTTTACACAGCCTGCACCTGGAGTCTTGCCTGATGTGATAGACCCCAGCCTCTATGGATCTTGTGCTCAGAGCTTGTTCCTGTGTTGCCATGATTAGTGCCTCTGTGCTGTCTTTCAGTCCAGCTTTGTCCAGCCACTGGTAGGATTTCTGGATATCAGCCACTTCCTTGATCTGCCGGTGGTACATACCGTGCAGGGGCCTATCCTTCCATGATGGTTCTTCCTCTTCTTGGGTTTCTGCTGCCTGAAGTATTCACTGCGCACGTGGTCGGTCGTGGCCATCTTCCTGATGTACTCGTGGATGTTCGATGTCTCATCCTGGACTGTGGTTTTAACACATCCTGGACTGTGGCCTCCTTCCTTCTGCTTTGCGTACAGTCTCAGGGTGCTGGACTATAAACCATCCATGTATGGTCAGGAGCTTCCTTGGCTCCTGATAGAGATAGTGGCTTCTATCTCCTCCTATCCCAGCAGGGTGCCTGATTACGGGTACCCTGCTGATTGCCCAGATCTTGTTCTTTCCATTCAGCTGACTCCTAAGGACTTGCCTGATCCTCTTCAGGTACTTGGTAGTTGCAGCTTTCCAAGCGGCTTCTTCTTGGATCCCATTTCCCTTAACAGCATGGTCACTTTGTTGGCCCACCACTGTGGTCCAGAAAGGAACAATTTAAAAAGAGATTTCTATTCACATTTGTACAAATATTAATGATCCTCCAAAAATAAATCCGACTTACCTTTCTGAAATGTTATGACTTTACATAACCAGCACTTCAGTTGTTTTGTTTTGTTCTTCTTCTCAGTGAAATTCTTGATGTCTACTCAGCGGAGTGGCTCCTAATTTTCTTCAGACGTTCATGATTTCGAAACGGTGAATCATGATGAATAACAGTCATTATGATTCACTGACTGGACACCATAAATGTCTGTACAAAATTACATTCTTCCTTTTCTCTGGCATGATAATAGGCTGACATTTATGTTTTTGAGTTGTAAGTCCTAATATTGAACTGACTGTCATGAAATTACAGACAACTACAGGATACTTTGGGAGACTTTTGTTTGTGACTGAACCTGTAAAACCACTGTTGCTGCAGAGCCTCTGCACCCCTTCAGGAATAAATATAGAGGAGTGAACAGCACATATTTCCTGAAACATGGCAGAGTGGAGTTTCGAATAATGGAAATGGAAACTAGTATAGTTTCTGTCTGAGGGAAGCAGCAGCCCTCAAACTAACCTCAACAGTTTCAACTTAGTTTTCAGACCTTCTGGTGACTGATTGCACAATTTAAAAGAAAACTCTCAGGAGACATTTGCTAGTTTAGCTTCCTTCATCCAGAATCCACACCACTATATCAGATATCAAACTGAGCAAAGCTGTTTCTATGGAAACCTTCTTCCTCCCATTCCACCTTCACCCTTAGCTCCTCTTTAGACCCCTCACTCCTCCGTGCTTCTCTCTAAGTCTTGCTCTCCTCCTCTTCTACCTAAATTATAGAGAAGGAGTGAAGTGGAGGGGTGCTTCCTTTCAAAATCTCCTCCTTTGAATACAGATGTGGGTGTTGCATTTGTTCAGATGAGAAACAAGGGGGAGGATGGAGACATGTTGCTATTAGGAGCAGCGACATAGAGATAAACAGAAGCTGGAGTCAAGGTTTCTAAAGTTAATAGACACAGTGAAAACAATGAAACATTTCAAAGGCCAGTCTAAGAGGGCACAGACTATGTGTAAGCTTAAAAAACAAAAAAAACAAAAACAGGAAAAAAGAAAGTCCAATGCACATAAAGAACACAAAGGATTATTGCCACACAAGAGCAGGAAAGAACACCAAGAAACTTGAACGCATTAGCATTAACCTTCCTGTCGCGATCGGGTCAAATCGCCCCGATTTACAACTCAAAACACTCATAAATATTCTGTTTTACATCTGATTGCCTCAAGGCCTTATGACATCCTCCAAACTATGCACTTGAACATATAAAAGTGATGATCACCTCTTTCATTGCATTTTCAGTGTTTTAATCAACCTTGTTACATCTGTGGTGTTCCCGGTAAAAGTGACCGCCATAGGAAATGAATGGGAATTCACATGGGAACGACCTACTGAACGACCACTGAACTGAATTTGGTGGTGAAAAATGTTTGTTATGCTAATTTAAGAGCTGTTAAAACAAACCAGTCAGTTTTGACCGGGAACACTAAAGTAAGGGGGGTGTGGGTGCACAAAACTGGAGGGTTAACTGCCAGGCACACATTAACATTCATAATTAGTTTGAATTAGACCACAGTGTAGGTCTATTCCTTTAAGTATAAGAAATGTTGTTGTTGTTAATGTACTGAAATGGTAATGTACACAATATAAATTCAAACCACAAATAAACAAAGTAGAATGGTTTAAACAAGGGGTGTCAATCTAACTTTATACAGTA
Source organism: Etia nguti (assembly GCA_015106755.1). Taxonomy (NCBI): domain Eukaryota; kingdom Metazoa; phylum Chordata; class Actinopteri; order Cichliformes; family Cichlidae; genus Etia; species Etia nguti. The sequence goes on along the minus strand of VUQG01006297.1, from coordinate 72,886 downwards.
TGCTCCAGTTTGGTAAATTTAAGTGGGCCAGACCAGTAAACTGTTGCATAATGGCCTACCTTTCTTTTAATGTAAAGGAACACAAGTAAGCATTCACATTTGAAAGCTCACTCTGTACAGCACAAGTGACAAACAGATAAAAACGGTCTTATTCTGCCTTATTCCATCCATTACAAATATTAGTGGCTTTACAAGTACGCCGCACAGCTGTTTATCTTACTCTTTATGATCTTTAAGATCGGAAAATATTTTTTGAACTTTCCATGTGCAGTACTGTACAAAACTCTTGAGCCAAATCTCTTTTTATATATATATTGGGAAATAGCTGCAGGCAAAACAGAGTTTTCACAATTCTAACAAGCTTGAAAGTCAATATTTGGTGTGACCACCTTGATTAGCCAACACAGTCTGAACTCTCTTAGGCAGCTTTCTTGTCATTTCTTTAAGTAGTCTTCAGGAACAGTTCTCCAGGTTTCTTGAAGGACATTCAATTCTCTTCTTGGGATTTGGGCATCCTTTCCTTCTGATCACTACATGATCCCACACTGCATCAATAATTTTAAAGTCTGGGCTCTGGGGAGGCCAATCCATGACTGATGTTGTTCAAGTGTGTGATTTTCTATCTATGTACGCTTTTACTGCATTAGTAGTGTGTTTGGGATCATTGTCATGCTGAAATTGAAGCCGCTACCAATAAATGCCAACGCTAATAAATTTAGCTATATTTTGTGGCAGGATATTGCTTGTTTACGTGCCTACAATTTAAAGGTTATTTATCAGTTTATAGGGTATTTGCTAAGTTGTCTGTTGTGTGTAGACACAAAATGGGTTCATCTCTTGAGTCAGGTACTATTTGACGATTTGACAAACAAAAAAGCATATCTCTAAATTGTCAGATACACGAACCGGAGGTTGAGTGAAAACCAGTGCCCGAAGAAGAACTTTGAAAGACCTTCTGTCTATGTAGTAAACTTTAAAAAACACTAAAACATTTAAAACATTAAAATCTCTTTGTAATTTTTACACTTTTAGAGCAATCCATTGAACAATACTGCAGCCTTTGGAGGGCCAGTTCTAGTCCACTACCCACATGTTTGACAAATCAGTTTTAAACCATTCTGTTGGTCTAATCCTTATAAGGTAGAAATACACTGCTATTAATATCTTTTTTTCTATATATTCAGATTAAAACAAACCTCTAGTGGACTGCTGAAAATTATATACAATTAATTTTTAATTTGTGAAGACAATAACAGCCCTCAGTCACAGCTGGTGTGGTTTCTACCAGCTGACAGGAGCCATTGTCATGGAGCATTGGTGGTTTTGAACTGGATGCAGTTATAGCGCAATAGCTATGTGTGGCGAGAGAAAGAGAGGAGACAGAGGCTTGCAGACGGGATGATCCGACATTCACACTGTCCAGCAGAAGATGACCAGGCAGACAGACTCTCTGGGGCAGACCAGGCTGTGTGTATGTATAAATAGCTATTAATCAGGCCTGGGTGTCAGATTAGTTCCCATAACCTTTTGCTCAGCACACACTTGTTATGGGTGTATGGGTCAGCTCTGTCCAGGTGATGTCCTTTGTGGAACATTTGCTTCTATCATTCAGCCGATGAACATTCATCAGTGTGTTTATGAGACTGGAACTAATGGACTAATAAAGCATACATTAAGTTGTCTTCCATTTCTCCTTCATCTTGCTCATTGAGAACTTTCACTTTCTCGTGTTTCAGATTTTTAAATATGTGCGTGCCTCTGCTTGAGGATAACTCTGACAGCATAGAATCAGAAAAAGCAACCAGCCTCTGTGCTGGATGCTTCAGGGGTATATGAAGAAGCTATGTACTTTTCGTTGGTGTGCGTCGCCCCCTCATTTCTCTGCACCACCACTGATGTACTCTAAGTAGGCTGGAAGCATTTCCTGAGTAATCTAAGGAGCTCTATATCACATCAAAATGAGAGGAGGATGTTGGGTAGCGTGATGTATGCGAGGCCAGAATTCAGCTTCAGTTTGTAGGTTATGGTCAGAGGGAGGAGGTGGAGATAGGAGGATTTTGTGGGATCATGTGGGATCAGAAACACTGGATAGTGAGAAACAGTGTGTCAGTGATTCAGGTAGCAGAATTAGGAGGAAAGGGGGCCAGGGTGAGGAACTGTCAGAAAGCAGTTAACACACAAAGAGGGTGGAGAGTATTTTAAAACACTGATTAGTATGAGTAAAATGCTTCAGGTCACTGGCAACTATGTTCAGGGTTGGACTTTACAATCTAGTCCTGTTGTTCAGCCAAAGAAAAAAAAGCACAAACACAAACACTGCTTCTTGGTGGAAAGCCTAAAGCCCGGTGTCAAAGTTGTCGGCTGCCCACTCATCTTCACATCATGTTCATGAGACATATACAGTTCTGAAGCAGACAGACATCCGCAAAAGGATGAACACCGTTGGCACAGACTTAAACAGCCCTGAAGTGCTCTACGCATTTCAGCATTTCATAAGTTGGTAATTATTTGTTACGTGTTCCATTGTGTGCCAGTCTGAGCTGACATTTAGTTATGAGGCATTAGCCTTTTTCTTTTGTATCTGAATTTCTTTAGAAAAACACAAAGAGAAAAACACAGCACAACTCTAGAAAACCAAAAAATATATATATTTTTAATGTTTCCAAATTATTTGTTGCCAACTGTGAAACAGAAGTGGGAATCAGAGTTATTTTCCCCAGGGTACATTTGCTCACTCATTTTTTTTATTGTTAAAAAATATCATTTAGTAGTTTAGTAACAGTTTTTTTTTTTCATCTTGAGCTTCATTGCAAGCTTTTATGGGGGGGGTTGTGATGTCAGTGGTACAGTCATGTGAAAACGAGAGCACTCAGTTAGCATGTTAAATGTTAAAGTTCATCACAATGCAAAACATTAAAAAACTTGAGGTGCAAGGAGAAAGCCTATTCTCTCTAAAAAGAACATGTCAGTACAGCTCAGGTTTGCACAGCAGCATCTGAAAGAACCATGAGACTTCTGGAACAATCTCTTTTGGACAGACAAGACCAAATTGGAGATGTTTTCCCACAATGAACAGCACCATGTTTGATTAATATCAGCACAGACACCTCAAACCATCAAACACTGTGGTGGTAGTGACAGAGGGGTGTTCATTTGGGCTTGTTTTTCATTTGTAGCACCTGGGCACCCTGCAGTCATGGAGATGACCATCAATGTCTCCGAATATGTAATAAGTAATGTCTAATGTGAACCCATCTGTCCAATGCATGTATGTGTACACTAGCTTTTAAATGGGTAAATTATATGATTTATAATTATAGATCCACTGGTGAAGTTGATAAAAGGCAACAAGCAAGATAATGCAGTTTGTCTGCAAAACACTTTTCAGAGAACCAGGAAATTCATTCACACAAATTAAAAGGAAAACCATTTTAAATACCACCATTAAATACATTTAATTATAGTTTAGAGAAGGCGTGGCTCATTAATTTTCCCCAAGGAAACACAATTATGGCCTAATTGTAGCATCTACTCTTACCAGCAGCACTTTATAAAGAGACAAAATTAGTACTGAGCAGAACTGAGTTTAGTTTGTTGGTGCAGCCATCCACAACAGTGCCAATTACTCATTTGGAAATTTTAATTCCCCACCTATGCTTTAGAGCAGGAATATCAGAATGATTTTACAGTGGGCTACACACAGCCCGGTTTGATCTTAAGTGGGCCAGACCAGCGAAACTCCCTTTCCTGCAAGTGTAAAGAAGTTTAACCAATCAAAGAGATATCTTAATATAAGAAATAAAAGCTACATTTCAACAATGCCTCTCAATTTTTCTACATAATAAAGAAATGCTACTGAACTCACTGCCCAAAAAAAAAAAAGAAAAAAAAATCTCTGGAAATTTCTGCAGTAGATAATGAAAAAACATGTACTTTTTCCATGTAATTGTTTATGTATTAGTTAATTACTGTGTTTTAGTATTAATGACCATGAAGGAGGTTAATCGGTAGGAAAAGCTGTAACACTTATGGACAGACAGTTGTAAGTGCCAAATTTGCCCTCCTTCACATTTTACAAAGCTGGGCCCCAGTGTCTGACACTCCTGCTCTAGAGGGACCATTTCCAATAACGAAACAAGGTATAGATAGTTAGATAAATAGTTTGTCGCCATCTGCTGTGAAATCAGTGCACTGCAGGATGCCTTCCATCAAGTTTGCCATAGAAAGACAGTCCTTACCGGGAACAACCTTCAAAATAAAAATAGTTATGTCTCGTACAAGAGCGAATAATCCACTTAAGTCAGTGTGTTGAACTTAGTAATGAAAAGTAAAAATCAGTAACTGTACTAAAGAGTGTATTCTACAGTCATTGGGCTAAACTCTCAACGAGCGTGCGTTTTAACCAGCACAAGGTTTTACTTTGAAAGTCCTAAACCGGAAACGAATATATTTAGCTCTGTAGTTTGAATCCTTGACGGCGAAGAGCTGATCTGTCAGCCACGTCACCTCCTCGGAAGCAGTTTTCCAGTCTGTCCACGGCACACACACTGTGAGCGGAATCCACGGAGTCTGTCTCTGTTTAGCGTGACGCGCACAGAGAGCGAGCTGTCCGACCGTGACCGCGCAGCTCGTCGCCTCTCTGTCCACGCCAGCACAGCCCCGCGTTTGCGTTTTATGGGAGAGCGAGTGCGGACTTTCTCCTGAGGACGTGTAAGGCCCGTGAGGAGTTGCATTAAGTTTGTTTTGCTGGAGCATAAACACCATGAATATCTTCCGTCTGGCGGGTGACGTGTCACACTTGGTGGCTATCATCATCCTGTTGCTGAAGATATGGAGGTCCAAGTCGTGTGCTGGTAGGTTGACACTAGCAACACAGTGTGGGTGCTGTGCGATCATATCAGTGCATTTAAACGGGGCTGTTATGATTTTTCATCCGCGCTAAAGGTGTATGCGTGTGGCTGTGGTGTACAACAACAGCTGTAACTCAGTGAAAGTTCTCTTATCTGCTCTGTGCATTAATGAAGGCATTTGCATGGCGCTGATTGTCCTGCACGAGTGGAAGCTACGTGGCAATGATAACAAAGTTAAGAGCAGCCTGCTCGACCAATCATACAGCTTTGTTTAAAGTGAGAGAGCTGCACAGCTGACTTGCAGAAAAAGAAGGAGAAAAAAAAAGGAAACGTTCAACTTCTCTGTTTGTTCCTCTCACTTTTAATTGCTCTCATTTTATTTCCCTTACAGGCATCTCTGGGAAGTCTCAGGTGCTGTTTGCGCTTGTCTTCACCACCAGGTATCTCGACCTGTTCACGGTCTACATTTCTGCTTACAACACGGTCATGAAGGTAAGTTTGTAGGTCACACCCACACACAGTTACACACACATTTCCCTGTCCCATAAATTAGAGTCATTCATTTCTTGTACCAGCTGTGGTCTCTGTGTGTGCACTCACACATAATATAATAAACACAAAGCAGAGATGTCAGCAAAATAAGCAAAAGCATCTCGTAGTGTTCCACAGTGTCTTCAATTAAGTTCATTTTTCCTGATCAGTGTTTGGTTCCGCCCTCAGGTGGTGTTCCTGGCTTTGTCCTATGCTACGGTGTACTTGATCTACATGCGCTTCAGGAACACATACGACTCTGAGAACGACACTTTCCGCGTGGAGTTCCTGCTGGTCCCAGTCATCGGGCTGTCCTTCCTGGAGAACTATGCTTTCACCCCAGTTGAGGTAAAGTTTTCTGTGAGAAATGTAGAGCTCCCTCAGTTAAAAACAGCTTTAAAATTAACACGCGCCCCTTTGCCTCCAGATCATGTGGACCTTCTCCATTTTTCTGGAAGCAGTGGCCATAATGCCACAGCTCTTTATGATCACCAAGACCGGCGAGGCGGAGTCCATCACCACCCACTACCTGTTTTTCCTCGGCCTCTACAGAGCCCTCTACATCGCCAACTGGGTGTGGCGCTATCACACGGAGGGCTTCTTCGACCAGATCGCGGTGGTGTCCGGCGTCGTGCAGACCATTTTCTACTGCGATTTCTTCTACCTTTATGTCACAAAAGGTGAGTAAGAAGACGATCACTCGCTGCTACGCTACAGGGCAAAGTTTAGGTGTGATCCATTTACGTTGGCAGGATGCCACACCAGAATTATGTTTGAGTAATTATCCAATATTTGCAGTGTTATTATTAGGTTTATTGGCCTTGCCTTTTTTATTCAACCAAGTATTGCATTTTCTGTTTCTGCTGATATAAAACAGCATGCATCAGTATTTTGCAATGAAATCTAGCCCACAGCTGTACTCTGTGACTGAAAGAGAGCTTCTGCTCTGATTGTTTTTCCTGTTGAGGGAGGATATGTATCCTTAATGTCAGCTGCTGTAGGTTGCTCTAAAGTGTTTGCTCACCTGCTAAACAAATGAGTGGGGGAAGCTGAAAAACACTCCCTCACGCTTGCTGTGTTCTCACTTTTTTCTTTCTCACCCGCCTTCCTACAGTGCTTCGGGGAAAAGGAAAGATGACCCTGCCGATGCCGGTTTAAAACGGACCTCTCCACCACAACCCTCCACCCTTATGTGCCTGCCACGTATCGGCATCTGAGAGTAGATCCTTCAGCTGTACTTGTACTTAATGATGAAACTAATGGTCTGTGATTGTAGTTTAGACCATTTTCTTTTCTTTTTTTTGTCTGATCAGTTCTTTGGGTGTAAGTCTGTACATTTCCAGGAGTTTACATGGTTGTTTTATTAGTCCATAAGATGCAGGTGCGACACTGGAAGTGTGTCCCTAATATGCACAAGGCAAGTGAGCAAAAGCAGTACAGAAACAGTATTTGTGCATGCTTGTGGGGGGGTATTTGTTTTTTTGGAAGCTGAGGTGGAGGTGCTTACATTTACATCCTGAACACTCAAGAGTATTTTGAGCACAAAAATGTAGCTGCAATTTTTTGTACAGCACTCAGGTGGACTGCACGTAGTTCCCTTTCAATATAAATCCTTCACATTTCACAAAGTCTTCAAAAATATGGTAGTGTTTGTACATTTGTGCTTCCCGATCTTTTTACGGCGTGTTGTCCTCTTTCACTCTGTGCTGTTAGACACTCCCTGAATAGGTCACTGCGTTGTATGCAAACCATTTCCTTTCCTCACTGCCAGCTTCAATCTGATGTATTCCTTCTTCATCTTTTGTGTGTCAGTGCATTTTTACAGAGGAGAATAAAGGGCCAAAATATGTTGTCATTTGTTATATGAAGCCAAAGACAGATAAAGTAACTGCTGCAATGTTTTAAACATTTCTTTTTTTTAAATCTTCCTGTGTTGTTACCTTAACCAAATCACGCCATTGTGTCGGGGGTGGAAATGATGGGAAAATTGTTTTTTAATGTATTGTATTTGTGTAGCGAACTAACCTATTTTTGACAAATACAAATGTGTGAAGTCATAATAAGATGAACTGGACACTTTTTTGTGAGTGTTTGTGTGACTTTATTGTGCCATGAGTTCTTATTTTACAGTATAGTCAGAGTGCGAGTGCGATTGTGGTGTTGAACAATGGAAACATGATCATAGTTAAGTAATATATCTGTGTAGGTTCTCATTCATCCAGGTCATTGGTGGTCTTGGGAGCTTGAGAAAATGGGAGCTGGGCTTCTGTAGGTCTTTGAAGATGTTTCGCCTCTCATCCAGGAGGCTTTTTCATTTCTAGAGCACCTGGTGGATAGTCTCAGGTTATAAACCCAAGGCTCTCCCCTTCTCTAGAGAAGCATCTTAGATGAGAAGAGAAACATCTTCAAAACCTAAAGAAGTCCATCGAGTGACTTGTCCTCACCACGCAGGCTTCATTGTGTCCTGTCTCTTTGATTTACCTTTCAGCGCAGTAAAGTTTTTCTGTGTTTGTATAGCACCTTGCTTCCTTCTCTCACGGCCCCTCCGACTGCTTTCGCAGCTGACCTGACAGAGAGCGGAGACGCAGCCAGAGCTGCCACTTTCTCCACCACCTTCGCCTTCTTCACAGCTTTCCCTTTCCCCTTGTCGTTTCCCATGATCCCTGCCCCCTCCGCGGCACCTTTCCCCAGGGCGGTCACCAGCTCGCACCAGAAAAGCCTCTCTGCTCTCTTCCGGGCCTCCTCTTCCTCCCTTCTCCTCTCCTCATCCTCCCACTTCTTCTCCAATTTTGGCAACCGCCCCTCTGTGACCTCAGCCTCTGTCTGAATGGACTCCACCACGTGCCCAGCTTCGCCCAGAATCCTCTCATGTGCCTCCCTTATGGCACCTTCAGCCTCTTTCAGCATCTCATTGCTGTAGCAACCGCCTCCATTCTTAGCCACAATATGTTCCACCTTCTCCAAAAGTTGCACCACTTGTTGTGAGCATTCATCTGTCTCCTCCTGACTGCTGTTATCAAAGACGTGATACCCTCCATGGCAGCTGCCAACAAACTCAGACAGCTCCTGGCTCTCCTCTAGAAAGTCCTCAATGCGTTTCCCCTTCAGCTGGTCGCCACAGGTGAACAGCACCATCGTAAACCTCATCACTCCAGGCCCAAACCTAGCCTTGATCCACTCAAAGGCCTCCCTCTCCTCATGGGTGAACCTGCCGAGCTGCAGTGTCACCAAGAAGGCGTGGGGTCCCGGAGAAGACAAACCAACACACTGTCCCACCTCTGCCATAACCTCCTGAGAAGACAGGTGTGTGTGGAAGAGCCCGGGAGTGTCGATGACAGAGATACTCTGCCTTCCCACTATGCCGCTCTGTTTCTTGCATCGTGCGGTTACAGAACAGGGGGACACGTCCACCAGGAACGCAGACCTTCCCAGGATGGTGTTGCCAGAGGAGCTTCTGCCTGTCCCGGTCCGGCCCAGCAGAACGATCCTCAGAGGTTCAGCCTCTGATGTGGGGGCTGATGCTTCACTGACTGCCGAACAGAGTCATGTGTGTATCATAATTACCTTTGACATTAATGTAATGCCTGGACTTGCAGGCAACACATAAAATATTAAATCATGTAGGCACATTTACATTTCAAAGGGTAAGTGAATTGATCGTTGACAGCTTGCTAATCCAAAGTAATGTAACACAAGTGCAGTGGGCATACCTTCATGTGACGCAGCACTTTCAGATGACGACATCCTGATGGAGAAACTGTAGTGAAGCCTTCAGTATTTTCTGAAAATGATGAAAAATAGTTGAAATCCTGGAGAGAGACAGAGACTGGCTATGTTTGGCTTTGTCTGAGATACGCTCCTTTTTCTAGATCATTTGACCGCAGAGTGCTTCAGTACAGCTGCAATCTGTGGTGGAGCAGAGAGGCGCTGCTTGCACGCCGCCACCCTGACGCGCAGTGTAACCAAACCCACAAAAAATGATAACACGAGGGATACGTGTTAGCTTGCAGTGAAAACCGATTGCAGAAAAGTGTTATTAACGGAGCTCTCTGACAATAGACTGGCCAACACGAATGAGAAATAATACCTCGATCTTTTGATATAAATTTAATGCTGTTGTTCCAAATTGTGACCACTAGATGGCAGGGAATCCTCACTATAATGAACGCATCATCGTCAACTTTACCAAAAAGACAGAGAAAAAATATTTTCGAATACTAACAATTATTGGAATATCCTAACGTAATGAAACTAACAAAAAGAAGACACATTTGACCAAATGTTTCTTCTGTGTTCACACTGGTTTAACATTCCCAGCAGAGTTTGAGGATGAATCATGAAGAGGAATGGCTGGGGACTGGGGTCTGCTGGATCAGCTTCGCCTAGAGCTGCCTTCAGTTCTTCAGTTCAGGGCTAATGGTGTTTTAAGTTATCCTCACCAGTCTCCAGACCAAAGTCACACTCTTGGCAGACTCTAAACATTTTTATTTAAAATAGAAACATTACAGAAAAATGTTAAAACTGAGGAAATTAACCATGCTAAATATAATATATATATATATATATATATTAGCTCACTTTGAATTTGATGGCAGCATCATGTTTCAAAATATTGGGACAGGGGCATGTTCCTTATAGTGTAGCATCCCCCTTTCTTTCAGCACTAGTCTGTAAACGTCTGGGAAGTGAGGAGACCAGCTGTTTCCCCCTTCTTGGCTGATATGTGATTCTAGCTGCTCTACAGTCCTGGGTCTTCTTTGTCATATCTTTTGTTTTATCAGCATGTTCAGCGCCAGCACCAGAGTTTTCTCTTACGAAGATTTTATAATAGATGCAGTATGTAGTTTAGGATTGTCAATATGCAAGGCCTTCCCAACAAAACATGTCATCTGGATGGGACCATATGGTGCCTTTCCAGATGTGCAAACTGATGTACCATGGTACAATTGGAGATGCAGGCTTTGAACTGAGTGCTGATGACAAGCAGGATGGTCCTTCCTTTTTAGTCCAGATGTGGTAGTCCATGTTCACCACAAAAAAATGTAAAATTCTGATTCATCTGACTGCAGAACAGTTTTTTCACTTTGCCTCAGTCTATTTTAGATCTTTGGCCCCAAGAAGACAGTGTTTCTGAATCATGTTCACATACGGCTTCTTCTTTGAATAAAGTAACCTGCATTAGTGGATGCCATGACGAACTATGTTCAGAGGCAGTGATTTCTGGACATGTCTCTGAGCTCATGCAGTGATTTCCATGACAGAAACATTCCTGTTTCTAATGCAGTGCCCCCTGAGGGTCCAAAGATCACAGAGATCTTCTAGCGATTTTCTGCCCTGTCCCTTGAGCAGAGATTTCTCCAGATTCTCTGAAACGTTTGATTTTATGTGCTGTTATTATGAGAACATTCAAAGTTTTCAAAATTTTACATTGAGGAACATTATTCTGAAATTATTCAAAACTCTGCCCCCCAAAGATGCTCTTAGATGCAAAATGCTCCTCCAGCTGTTTCTTAGTATGACTTCATTTTCCAGTCTTTTGTTGCCTCCGCCCAACATTTTGCTACGTATTGCTGCCACAAAATTCAAAACGAGCTACACTTTTTTCTGAAAATGCTACAGATTCTCAGTTTAAACACTTATATGTGTTTAATAGGTTTTCGCTGTTTTAACTGTGAGTGAAATATGTGTCTATGGAAGTTGCAAATCTTTGCATTGTTTTTATTTACATTTTAAACTACGTTTTTGGACACGGAGCTTTGGAAAAGATCTGAAACTCGGAACATTTTGATTTAATTTTGATTTATTTGAAATGGACGGTGCTTATTCACAAACAGCAAAATAACTGTAAATAAGCCAGAGTTAGCCCTGTGGTGTAAAATTTCCTTCCTTGTCTTTTGCCACTTAAAGAAAAAACCTAAACTGCAGGCCACAGATTGCACAGTAAAAAGTAGTAATGAAGTCATTTAGATGAGCTAATACCAGTAGTTAATATCAACACTGATGCCACTGTTATCATTTGTAAAGCACACTAAAATTATAAGCAGCCTATTTATTGAAATGAAAGATATTTCAGTAACTACTGTGAGCCCTGCTGTGATAAACACAACAAACTGCAGATCTGACGAACTGTGCATGAAGAAAAATGGAGTGTGACAGGATAAATAGCTTTGACTGTTTTCACTTTATTTAATATTTCTCTTATTATTCATTATTGCGTTGGATCTAAGTGCCAGCCAGTTGTAAACATCATAAAAGCATGAATCAAATGCCAATACTCGCATATTAGCCACAAATTGAACAGTTTTAATAATTTTGACCACTAGATGTCAGTAAACATCCATCTGTGGTCCATCATTTTCAGAACAAATACCAATTCACTCTTCTCAGTCTGCCATCTAAAAATGTATCAAGTTAGCAAGGGGGGCAGATTTTCTATTCCCTCTATATGGTCAGGTCGACCTGATATGACACACTCATCCCAGCACTTTTAACCTCTTCACACACAAAGACTGAGCATTTAAAGCTCAAGATCAATGATGTGCTCTAACTGATGTATGGTGACTAAGTTTCCTCTGATACACATATTAAATAACATAAATGCTTTCCCATTATATTACACGGGGGGGGGGGGGTTTTTTTTTTCTTCCCCCCCTTAACT
>VUQG01006297.1:12146-49252 GCA_015106755.1 Etia nguti | reverse complement strand
CTGGCTCAGCTAAGGTTTGTTTAAATAGGTGATCATGGCAACCACAGACCGACGTCTGACCTTGGCCTATGGTGAAGTCAACTGGTGGCAGAGAACACACTAACAGAAAAGGAGATGCATACAGTAACTGCTATTTTTTTATTCCCACACTGACACTTTTTAACACCATAACCAAGCATTTAATCTTTAACCATCTGACTGGGTTTGCCAACAGTTAAAGAAAGGTTAAAAACTCGAGCACTGCATTAGTGGCTGGCTACTGAAAAATGATATGCCATCAGACTGTGCCAGACCGATGTTAACCCTGTAATGCCAACTGCATCTTTATTAATCCCACACTGGGGAAATTCACATGTTACAGCAGCACAAGGGCCAACAAGACAAAGTGAATTAGACTGAATTAAAAACAGAAAAATAAATAGGTTAGAAAAAAAACCCAATATACTCTAATTTCTACTATCTTCAAATGGTTGCTATATGCAGTAAATACACTTACAGAGTTTGCATATTAGTGTGCATATTTAATACATGATTTATTTACATCATCAGTGGGATTCTTTCTCCTGAAAAACCTAAATAAATTGCACAAAAATACCAGATTTACTGAAAAATGATGCTTGAATAAACACTCCAGTTTCAAAAACTTTGAATTTAAGGGCAATTATTTCACGAATCAGGCTTTACAGGGTTAAAAATTTTATTCCCTGCGAACTTTGTGTTGTTTCAAGACAATCTTGGAGCTTTTTATTATCACAATTGTACCTTAAAACACTCCCGGAGTTTGATGATTAAATCTGTGTTTAGTTTCTTCAGCCTAAGATGTAATCTTGAGTGAAAACATTACCATAAGTAAGTCACAGTCGCCAGACAAAAACACATCCATATTTTATATTTAAAGATGCCATCCGGCTCTCCTACCCAGAGAGATTTACAATAAGAGTGAGTTTAATTTCACTGCACACGAAAACAAGCGCCGGGGCCTCACTGCCCTTACAATAATGCTGCGATAATAAAACAGTCAGAGAGAGAATTGGCTGTGCTTGGAAGAGAAATGAAACGAGAGCTAAGGAGAGACATTTATAAAGAGCTGTTAAAGTTGGTACAGCAGGGAACATTGCAATATAAATCTGAAAAAAATAAGACAAAAAAAATTAGCCCAACAGAGAGCCAAGAGGAAAAGGCTTTGAGCAGGTGGTAGAGGATGGTAAGTTGCCTGATGCGTCAACGCGTGATTCGCCGAAGTCTTGAAGGTTTTTGCACGTGTGAATTTCTACTGAAATCTACAGCTGCAAGGGTTTATTTGATACAGGCAGCCAGTTTAGGGAGTGCAGGGAAGGAGAGGATTTGAAAGGCTGATGACACGGCAGTCTGCTGAATGTTGGATGAGATGAAAGAGGCTAGAGGGAGAGTTTTAGTAAAACTTAAGCAAGATGTTGAGCTGAAAACTTGATCACTGCGGTCTTGTCAGCAGTGGCGGGTGGCTTTGTAGAGTTAAATTGCCAGGAAAGTACTGCGCTGGCTGCAGAAAAAGTTTTATTATGAGAGCAGAAAGAAAAAAAGAGGGGAAAAAATGAGCGAGACTTCACTGAAAACAGAAAGAAAACTGATCTGAGTTTGAGTGCTAAGCAGCGAAACAGTGAAATACCACAAGCTGACCGCTGACCTGTTTTCTGGAAGTTCTCTCTCATCCGACAGTACAGCTGCTGCCGCAGCCTCCAGAGCTGGATGTGCCTCTGAAGATCAGCCTGTGCCTGAGGCCCTGCCCCGGCCTTTTTCGCTAACTCCGTCTTCCTCTCTTCTGTCCGTTTATCTGCCAGGGCCACCAGAGCGTCCAGCTTGAGCGCCCACTCCGCTGGTCGGCACACTGAGAGGCGGAGAACGAGCACACGAAGCAAGACAAAGGGCATAATCTGAATTAAAGTCAAGCCGTACAGAATCATATTTTAAACCATTACTTTTGACATTTTACATGAAAAGACTTACAAACAGGGTTGTGTCTGGCTCCTGCCTTTGTCAGTACATGAAGCAGAGGGGAATTGTGGGTAAGGGCAGCCACGTCCAGGGGGACCAGCCCCTGTTCACTCACTCTGTTCACCCCTTTCTCCCGGTCCCTCTCCCAGTCCTTCTCTTTCTTCTCTCCTTTCTCCCACATGCCTCCGCCTCCTCCACCGCTGCTGCGGTCTCTGGACAGAAGGCTTTGTACAGCCAGTGTATCCTCATTTTCCACTGCCTCCCACAGGGTCTTGTACTAATGGGGAGCAGGAGAAAGGGTGCAGGGCCACGGGAGGGTAGGCAGGTGGAGGAATGAGATAGAGAAAAAGAAAGAGGGTTAAGAAGGATAGAGAGATTTATTTCCAGCAGTAAAGAGAAGGGAGCGTTAAAAAGGAGAATGATATCGGACACAAATCAAATCATAAACCAAAGGTGCCTCGACTGATGCTTTAAACTGGAGCCTCCTGAGACCGGGAAAGTTCGTGAATTGCTCTTATTATTATTATTATATCAAGAAGCAGCAGGAGCAGCCCTATATAACAGAGGGTGCTTGAGAGTGATTTCCTTTTCTGAAAGCATTTTTTCCCAGTGTAATGTAATGCCCTGTGTAGTGGACCTTAGGGAATTTCTCAATAAAATAAAAGAAGACTGGAAAATTTTAATGCTGAACTTCAAGAATTCAGTTTTTTGTTTTGTTTTAGGTTGTTTTTTTTTTTAAACAGATGTTAAAACTATAAAATCTTACCTGAATACACAGTGTTTTTGACACACACTCAACAAGCTCAAAAATATTTGAAAGGGGCCTGGGAGATCAAACTATGAGCAACTGCCAGTGTGTCTCAGGGCTGTGAGCCAATCAAGAAAATCAATTAACCAATCACTAAATAAACTAATCACAAGCTTCAGATAACTGCCCATGACTACACAATTCACAGTTCAAAGTAATCAGTCATCACTATATATTTAGCCTTTGTGCACCCGCTCGGTTCGTAAATAGAAGGGATGAAGAGCAGATGTGTAGGGCTTCTGTGCTCACAGCTAAAGCTGTGAGCCTTTCTCTATGCCGCCACACAGAGCCAGTAACAGAAAGAGAAATGTGTTTTAAAAAACCCAACCGGAGGCTATTTCTGACAGAGGTTTCCTCCTGTTAAAAGGGAGTTTTTCCTTTCCACTGTCGCCAAGTGTTTGCTCATAGGGCGTCGTTTGATTGTTGGGGTATTTTCTGTATTGTTGTTGGCTCTTTACATCACAATATAAAGCACCTTTAAGCGACTGTTGTTGCTATTTGGAGCTATGTAAATAAAATTGAATTGAACTGAATTAAAAAGAGGGTATTTGCAGAGTTTTGGGTTCACAGGGATTACTTACACATATGCTGACCACAACCACGTTTAATATGTGAATCTACCATTTAATATATGAATAATATATATATGACAGAAAATAAGGTAAACCTAATAGGTCAGCTTTTAAGCTTACAATGTTCTGTCACAGAGGACTAAGTGCTGCTAAAAGCTTTATTTTCTGAAACTAGCTTTGATTTTTTTTAATCTCTTGCTCCCATAAAATGTGACTGTCAAACTACAGTAGGAGTCACTTTGATGAGGAGCCGTCATGATGGTGACAGCCTCACACGTGAGACATCTAACAATGAGGCTGCTCGCTTACCGGAATACCCTTGAGAGACATGTGTCCACAAAATGTATTGTCAGGTCTCAGGAGGTTAGTGACACAGAGATAGCGTGTAATGTCAAGTAGAGATCTCATAGTTTTTAACCATAACAGAAACCAAGCCAGATGACATTTCAGTCAACGTGACCAAAGCTCCCTTTCAGAATGACACCTGAATATCTTACAGCATCTGCAGACTTGCTGGGGCGTTTAGGTGCATCCAAGTCGGCGGCAACAGACGACTCTCCACCCCCCCTGAGTCTGAAGGACAGGTTTCTGTAGATGCGTTTGGGCGAGACGGGACCTAGAGAGCGCCGACGCTGCGGTGGGTTCCTCATGGATACAGACATGACAAGAGAAGAAAGTAAAGGTCTGAAAGAGGACAGGCGAGAGCAAGAGAGGATGTGAGCTATGTGGGAACAGGGGATAGTTGAAGAAAAAGTTGGAAAGATAGTGTGAAAGGCTGGGGGGGAAAAAAAGAGTTTACGAGCCCAGCTTTAAAGCCAGATAGAGAGGAGAGTGTAGTAAAAGATAAAAGTCAGTGGAAACTTTGATTAAAGAATAAGGTGAGAAATACAAAGAGGGAAACAAAAGAAGAACACACAGTCAGACTTTTTGAACGTTAGAGAAAAAATTTCTGCTGACTTGAAGTACTGAGCAAAAGCACTTGTGTTGTGTGGGTGGATAAATGGATAAGAGTTACTATGCCTGTACAGACTAGATGAAAATGCCTCGAAGCATTTATTTTTGTGCCTTGTACTATTCTCCCCTTTGTTCATCTTTTTACCCGCGATTATGTGACACGGGTTTTATTCACTCTGAATGGAGTCTTCCAGCACGCGAGGCAACAGACCTATCAATCTAATTAGTGGAAGAAAGGAAGGCAGGCTCGCGTGGAAGAGCCAGGATTCTTTCCTGCTAATAAACTTGAATCCGCTCCCATCATCGGCATGAAGATGAAAATCCATCACCGCCGTGGTAATGACGGTTCATTATCAATTCCATTGGCTTTGCATCATTACAGTCAGTCACTTTTTTGTGCATGAAAATCTGTCTTTTTCACTTTGGGCACAGTCTGAAATTCCCCCTCCTCTTCAGTCAGCGGGTCGTTTTCAGTGCCACTTTCTGTCTATCCTCTCTTTTCACCGCCCTCCAGGTTAAAACTGATCTTGGGGCCGTTTCGATTTGCATCACTGTCCTGAGCTTATGATATCAAAAGCATCTTTGTGAAAGCGAGACACTCAGGCCCAGAGCTGAGCATTGGTGGCTGTCCTTGTCTGAAAGCAAATACCCCCCTGGTTGGTGCTACCTGAGGACAACACCTGAGGCCTTTAACCACGATGACATCTGAGTGACACGTCACGCCGCACATCACAGCTCGCACAGTACCTGCACTGTCTATATATGTGGATGCGGAACTATAGGGGTAAAACCAGCCACTGTTGTCGGTACAGTTTCCCCAGTTTGTTTACTGTGCCTTACATCAGCTGTGGAAAGTGCTGATGAGTCATTTAGAGAGGCGATAAGCTGTAGTGTTTGTTTTTTCTTCTCCTTTTTTTCCTTGAGTCTGCTTGAAGATAAGGCAAAACAAGAAAAAGTGTTTGCAAATGTTCAACCTGCAGTCTAGCAAACAGTGGTTATGTAAGCAGGCTAGAGAGTAAGATGCTCCATTCTGACCCATAAACAGAAAGTATACAGTAGATTCACTGTGGTTTTGCTTCATGTCTCAAACTGGGGGTTTTTCTTACCTCTCTGTACTGTGGCCAAGAGAGCAGAGTGTGATGCATATTTTGCAAAGAGTCTTTCCGGTTTGTGAGTTTGCTGTTGCTCTATGGAAACATTTGATGACTAATATTTCAGATCCCCCAGGAAGTAATGCAGCACATTTGCCTGGATCTAGATCCTTCAGTCCTTCCACTCCACCAGGTCAACCTGGTGGAGTGGAAGGACTTCACAACTAGAGGAACAGACAACCAACACATGAATTTGTACAAATGAGGCACAAAGAGTTTCAGTTTAAGGGCTGTTGTTAAAACATGACTTCACTTTGTGTCTGTACACTGAAGTTATATGTGCTTCTCTGATTATTCAGCAGCAGGACAAATTAAAATGAACACAAACGATCTTACAGGCTATGTTTCAGAGTAAAAGTTTCAATTTGAAAACAGTAACAGAAGGCAAGCCTATTTTGGTCTATTTTGAGAAATTGTGTAGGTCTTATTAAAATAAAACTTAAAATATATGTATGAAAAACTTTGGTACTATATCACATCTAACCAACAGCTGACGCAATGTATGCCACATTATAGGCACAAAAATAGCACAAATGATCAACATTCACAGTTTAAGTTCCCGTTTCACCGAGTTAAAAACAGTCTGAGAGTTTTCGGTCTCTTACCGTCACACAGTACTTTAACGGCTTTAATCGGGCTTTCCTCCGACGCTGCCGCGGTGCTTCAACATATTTCACTGTTTTTTCATAAATGACTGCCTGCTGGTATCTTATAATCCATGGTAGCGGTTTCGGAAAGTTTTCACCTCTGAGTGAGGATGAAGCACACCTGAGCGCTACAGACGAGCGACAGACCGGCGAGCCTCCTACAGCCGACTCACACGCACATTTTCCCCGTTCCGCCCACTTCCTATCTGCGATCATTTCTCTGAACCAAAACTTTTTTTTTTTTTTTTTTGGAGAACATATTTAGAACCAGTGCTACGTCATAAAAACACTGCTATGTTTACACGAAGCGGCCTATTTATTTATTTAATTATTTATTTGTAGTAAATGAGCTCAGTAATAATATAATGATCCAGTGCTGTGGTTTAAACACTGTTTAGGTGATGAGGTAGCGAAGATCCCTCACTAGATAATCCCAGCCAGTGTATTGCTTTATGTTGCTTGTGAGCAGTCAGTCAATTAATGATGCCAGTCACAACTGAAAAAAAAAAAAATGCTATTGTTACTCTAAAAGTTGTTGCCTCTGTATAACAGCGTGTTGCAGTGCATGCAAGCTGGTGATGTGATCAAGCGTGGGCTGAAGATCGTGGAGAAATTTATAGAGCTATTTTTTGACGACCACAACACCCCCATTAATGGCTTTCGTAGGGGCAGAGGAAGTGGTTCGAGACAAGGTAAAGAAAGGCCAGGCAACGGTGTGAAAAATGTTTGCATGCTAAGCCCCCCCACTTGTGCTCAGAAAGGAAAAAGGAGTTGTATCCAACCCATTTCTCTTCGCCCTGAACCCCGGCCCCCTTCGAAGTAAATGTGAAGCAGCTGTCAAATAAATTTGACAGATTATGCATCCTGTTTACCTGAGCAGCGAGAAATGCTCTCCGTCTCTTTCTTTGTGTTATATTTGCCTCTCTCAGGGGGGCGAATAAAAAGCCACAGACTGATGGATTTAGCTCCTGTCCCGGCTCAAATTTATAAACCGATATCTTGTCTGACTCTTCTCAGTCAACCAGAAGAAAAAAAAAAGCCTCTGACCACTTCCTGCACACACACAGTCCCAGCACAGTAGCTACACTTTGCCTCAAATATGTTTGCTGGAGCGCAGCACATTTGTCAAAGGTTACATATATTGAACTCTGAGAGGGTTTAACTCTCTGCACACACTTGTGCCCACTCATTTACACCGTCACTGAGAGACAGGAGCGCGGAGCGCTGAGCTGGCCACACGTGTGATGCTTTGATGCGCACTGAACTCTGCTTAAAGAGAAGCAGAGGGAGATTATAAATCGACATGTCGGTAGTAGCTGATACTCGCCCCCACACACCTATCATCACACAGTGGCTCAGTTGCCCAGAGGCTTTTGTTGTCATGGTGATAACCAAATTGTGGCCTTCACAGCTAAATGATACTCAGACACACGTCTCAGCATAACGATCAGCTAAGATATTCCTTGGAGGGTAAATTGGTGTTGATATATAATTGTGAAACTAATTGTGCATGGCTTTTGCTCAAACATACACCACCAGGCTTCCTCTGAATGTTAGAGACTGTTGATTTAATTGGACTTTTAATAGCAGAGCAGTACAAAGTACTGAGCTCCACTGTTCATCAGCAAGAAATATGAGACCTAAGCAGCTGTTTCATGTGAATTTATGTTTTTAAAAAAAACAAGCATGAATGTAATGATGAGGCAAGCATTTCCCGTAAGTACATGAAATTGAAAAGCTCCAATAACTGCAGCAAAAATGATCATAGCATTTCAGATAATTATCATTATTTGCCAGAACATTATCTTCACGCACTATTGTTCAACACATGAATCCTTTTAGTAAAAATTGTGAAATAACAACCAGAAAAAAATGTTTGTATCTTTGTATCTTATCTTTTTTTCATAAATTTACATTAGGTTATTTATATATCACCAGTTTACAACTATGGTCATGTACTTGCACTATTCCAGAGTTGTTTCATTTGCATTTTTATTATCAAACGTATTTAAAGATAACAGATAAATCCATTAACGTCATCTGCAAATATGTTGGTGTGTACAGCTCCAGCTCTTTTTGTGGTTTTTAAATAAGGTAGGTTACCTTTCAACATAACACTTGCTAATATGAGTAAAACCACTCTTAAAGATATTAATATTTTGTCCTGTGTTACCTTTTCATCAGAAGTTGACCTTATTTTGTTTATTTTAAAACCAACACTTAACGTTACTATAAAAGGTAAATTTTTTAGGAGGCTTCACAGGAGAATTTAGTTATTTAATAAATATACAACTTAACTTTTTTGTATCATATATTTGTTTATAAATATAAATAATAATATCATAAATATAATATCATTATAATCTTAAAATGTTTTATATCATAAATGCAGTTTTTATTAGTACAATAGCGTTTGGAATTATTTTGACAACCTGCTTTGTACTGTAATGTTCAATAAAGTTTGGGGTTTTGACTTTAGCCATTATTTCTGCACAGTTGTCGTCTGCTATATGTTGTTAGCAAAGGTTAGTTTATGGTTTATTACACATATTTTCTGGTTATTTGAGTTTGTCGATAGCATTTGTTTTAATAGAAAGCTTAAAAAATATTTGTTTTTAAGGGAAATTATGGCTAGCTAAGTTACAAATTAACTTTAGCTAGTGCTAACATTATAGCTAGCATGTTGCGCTAGGTAATACAATAGCTAGATAGCACTTTTGCTCGCCTGCACTTTTGTATAAAAAGCTGTTGTGGTCTTTCTGTCTGAACAGCCGAAACAAACAGAATGACAAGCAGGGATATAGTTTGCAACAAGATCCACTTCAGACATGACCCAAGGTGGAGTAGGCGCCTTGGGCCTGCAGAGGGGGGTGGGCTGCTGCTCTGTGTGGCCTGCTTCATTGAAATGATTGACGATGAAGACATAGCAGTGAGAAAAAATATATTTTTATGCATCTCCATGTTGTAGCTGTGTGTTGTGGCTTTACAGTCTCTTGAACATCTTTTAGGAGGGCTCGGAAAATGTGTATGAAAATTGCATTATCCTGTTAATTTCCCTTGATGCTCAGCTCGGGCTTTATTTACCCTCCTATATCTCTCCTCCTACACGCTTGTCTGTGGGATGCAGTCTGTGAGGAAGTCTTCTGGCTTGTCCAGTATAAGTGGAGTGCTGAAGTGTTCTCCAGGGGCTTTGAGAGAGCTGCTCCAACAGGACCACAGAGTCTGTCTGCATTTTACAGCCAAACTATTGGGTGAGAAATAGTAACACATGCAGCAGATTAGAAACAGAAGAAATGTGTAGCAAGGGCGATTGTGAAGAGCTGGACTTTCACCTCTGGCTTGCTATCCCTCTAGAGGTGCAAACAGTTTTATGCTAGGTAGGCTGATGGTAAGCAAAATCAGATTGGAATGCACTTAGAAAACAAGGAGCACCAACAGTACCATTGCAGTTCACAGACTTCCAGTCAGTACTGTCAGTCACTAACCATCACTGGCTGTTTTCTCACTAGCTCGAGCTTGATTGTTTAACATTTGCACTCCTTGAAGCTAATCACCACTGTGTTAGTCCACCGTTGTATTAGTGGTGCAGTGGCATTACAGCTTTTCTGTAAGGTCAGGCTGAACAGAGGGAACAATTGATCTTGGCAATCAACCAGAACAGCACGATACAGAAATATTCACACTACTGAACATAATAGTTTTTGCGTTAATTTAATAATTTAAAAAAAAGATCCATAATGCAGTTAACCTTGAGTTTACTACTTTTCCTTTCTTTGGAGAGGTGTGCTTGTCATCGGTGGTGTGATTAAATCATTATACTGATTTGTGACTTTGATGTGATGCAGACATTTGGGCCTTAATTAAGTGCCGTATATCACGCTGTGTTGGTTCATGTAACCCATTTTCATTTTTAATGACAGCCACATTAAATATCATTTCATAGATGGAATCATCAAACTAAGTAGCCACCAAAAAATAATCATTAGCATGGGCTGCAGGCTAGTGGACAGCTTGATGGTGGGGTTTCTGAAATTTTTAATTTAAAGTCATAAGACACAAAATACCAGCTATTAACAAAATGAATAAATCCAGTATATAACATATAAGACTATCAAGACTTTCATTATTTGTGATTTCTTGTTTGCATTTTATGTTCTAGCGGAAGTTATTTAGACTCCTGTACTGTGAATAATTCTCTGTGTCAACATATCAGGTGACATGACAGCAATAATTTATGAGGATGTTTAAATATGGAATGAGTTGGTCCTTAAGCTTTATGTTGGTTATGTGTAAAGTCACCAGTGCCGTGAAAATCCCAGCGGAGCCAGTAACACTGTTAATATATAGACCTGCATTGTGTTTCATTATCCTCACAACACTAAATTACTGACTCCTCTATAGCAAACGTTACACTGCTATAATTAAACCTCTGTATGTTTTTTTAATGGGAGATCATCAGATGGTATTATTGATAACTTCCTCACTGGAGGATTATTAGGTTGCCGCATTAAGTGCTATGTTGAAACCATTTAAGCTCTAATCAAATTAGCACAATAAGAGGATGTGTGGCAAAACGCTAAGCCATAAAAGCTCTGACCGATCTGACAAGACGTTAAAAGAGCTATTAGAGTTCTTGTGGGATTGTCTGCATGAATTGTGCTTCTCCATCTGAGCATAATCCAATAAAAAAATATGCCTTACATTCATCACTACACACTGAGTTGGGTTTTTTTTTTTTACATGCTTTTAGGATAGTACTTTATCTTGGATGTCCAGCAAAGCTAATGCAAGGTAGAGTACACTGTACAGTATGATCAAATAGATCTTTATTAGCATGAAGCCCCATCTAATGTCTCTGTAATTTGTGTTCTCTATTTTGTCCTATTTCCTATTTTTTTGTATAATGACATTAAATTTCTTCCTCCTGTACTTCTGTGCAGAGGCAAGAGTGCATGGGGTTTTTGAAGTATGCCTTTTAAAATCTGCTCTGTCATATCTTCTCTGTCCCCAGGGATGCTTCAAACTGCAGAGGACCCTGTCACTCTGGAGAAGGTTGACCAAGGTGAAGAGATGCCTCTTTCTGGTTTGGTGATGTCTGCTTGTGTGTCTGTGTGTGCTCTGGAAAACACACATACACACTGTATGTACAGACTCGTGCTCACATTGCACTCCCGCAAACATAGATGCAGGCCTTCTATGCAGTTGTTTTTGTGAACACATACACACACACAGTCAGTGTTTTTCTTTTTTTTGGAAGATAAACAAGCCTTCTTGCTGATAATGGTCAGTGCTGGTGGCTAAGGCGATCTTTGACTTCACATGGAGGCTTTGACGTCATTCCACAAGTAGATAATCTTTCACTGCTTCTTCTTCATAGCTGAAATGTGAATTTCTCTTTGTACTTAATGAGTTTATTTGGGCGGCCAAGTGCAGATTATTCTGTATCCTCAATCTTGGCCTCGTGGCAAAGTCTCACTTTCCAACACTCAGACAGATTATCCCATTGCAGCCTTTCAAAAATGCAAAAATATTTTAGTAAGCCCAAATTAATTCAGTTCAATTTACTTTTATTTTATTTATATAGTGGAAGCAAGGTGCTTTATATTGTAAGGTAAAGACCCTACAATAATACAAGAGAAAACCCAAACAATCATATGAACCCCCTATGAGCAAGTGCTTTTGCGACAGCGGGAAGGAAAAACTCCCTTTAAACAGGAAGAAACCTCCAGCAGAACCAGACTCAGGAAGGGGCGGCTATCTGCTGCGACCGGTTGGAGGTGAGCAGATGAAGACAGGACAGAGACGTACTGTGAAAGAGAGCCAGAGATGAATAATAACTAATTAAATAAGATAAGATAAGATAACCTTTATTAGTCCCACACGTGGGAAATGTGTTTTGTCACAGCAGAAAGTGGACAGTGCAAGATGCAGAGAGGTGAATAAATGCATCATGAGTGAAAAAGGTAACTGAAGAAGAAACACTCAATGCATCATGGGAATCCCCCAGCAGCCTGGACCTACGGTTGCGAATCAAATGACAGAATGATTTTATGGGAGCCGTCTTAAAAAATGCCCAAGGGACTGCTTTTCTGTAACAGTTAGAGGAGTACTTAAAATGTGACACTGCTTTTGGTTTCTGCACAGACAGTGTGTAAAGTACATGTTTTGTAAATCATTTGAGTGCTATAAATAATGAAGTCATAGTGTGAGGAGAGATGAAAGAAGGAGAAAGAAAGCCTACAACCTTCACAGAATTGTTCAGCTTAGCAGTCACAGCTTAATGAGAACTTCCATTCTAACTGAGAGGTAAACCAGTGCATTAAACACCCTGAGATGTTGCATCTGTTGCAGTTTATTTATTTGGTACACTGCCTTTTTGATATGACAGGGTTTAATATATGTCACTACTGTTTGGGTAACGCTTGCATAACACCCAATAATGGAAATATACCACAACTCATAGCCTGTTGCACACCAGTGCACATCCTTTAATGGAAACAGGTTCTACCTGCAAACGTATCATTACGTCTTGAACAGTTTTCAAATTGAACGTGCCCCAAATGTTATGTTTAGTTTGCAGTATGGGACTTTTGCCTTTTCCTTTTGGCAGGGAGAAAAGTAACACAAACATTCTCCATACGTACTCACGACAATGCTAATCCCTGTTTGTCCATCACGTTTTTTTAGACCTTAAAAAAAAGGTTCCTAAACCTTCCACCTAACATGATTTTGTTTTCTAGCACTTCTTATGCCCTAAGCTCACTCTTCGTCATGTGAAACACAAACCATGGAGCCACTGGAGCTCCAGGACGCTAATGTCACATTAGACGCCAGCTCTAAAATTTCAGTATGCTGTAAAATAATGGCACATTTATCTGACGCTGATTAGCACTGATCGGTAAAAATGTTTGGCAAGGGCTTAAAGAAAGGGCTGTAAGAAATTGCTAGAGTTTGCTGACAGTTGCTGTGAAACTAATTTCTAAAGCGGCCTTCACACAGACCCAGAGACTGGTCAGTGAACCCTGGCAACCGTATTGTCTGACAGGTAGCAAGTGGTTTGCTGGAGGTTCCTGGCAGTCAGCAGAGTGTAATGAGGATGTACAGTGCTGCACCAAAAACCTTGCAGTTCCTTTGGTTGCTAGCAGATTGCTGCAGTTAGCATGTAAGAAGCCGTCTTCTTTGCAAACATTTGCAAACTTGCACCTTTTGAACTGTGTTGGTTGCAGCATTAAGGCACAACCTTTACTTTCTCCATTCCCAGGTTGTGTTGCACTTCTTCAAGTTTCACTACTGCTCGGAATAAACAGTGACTGTTTGCACCGTAATGAGCGACCGCACCAATCTGCTGCCAACCATGGCAAGGTTTTTAGTGCACAACCCTCCCCCCAGTCAGGGAATGCACATTTTTCACTAGCGACTTGTGGTTGTCAGGCCTGTGTGACATGAGGCCGTATGTAACGAAAATTCCTTAACTACCATTATTTAAAGGCACTTCATATTTAATTACATTCCTGTTTGAATCATCACATACAAATGCCTAAAGCAGCGGTAGAAGATACTGAAGGAAAATTTTAAACTTCAAAAATTATACACCTGGATTTTTCATTAACATTGACTGTTTTGATTTTCTCTTTCTCATAATTGCAGTGACTGTGCGAAAGTGTGAAACTGCACTTATCTGTGATGTTTATTTAATGAATACACCTCTCTGTTTTTTTTTTATCTGCCTGTGTAAATGCATACATTTGTGTGTGTGTGTTTATTTGTGTCAGTGCTGGTTCAGCTACTCCTGGAGCTCCAGAGCGAGCTGTCATTTCGCTTCGTTTTGGATGAGATACACAAACAGGTAAGACAAATAGAGAAACACTCCTACTCACGTGCACGTGCAGGCAGAAGAACATGCCCAACATCTTAAAAATTTTAATAGCACTTGTGTAACTAGCGTCATACTCTCCCAAGGCTGTTTAGTAAACAGACAGTGTGCTTGTTTCCCTCTTGCTGCGGTTGTGTCACCTCAGGGGGAGACAGTAATGGAGAAGGCTCATTCTGCTGCAGGTGGAAAACAGTATAGCTGTGTATACTGATGATGACAGAAAAATATAACACCAGCCACAGCAGACAAGTCTCATTTATGCTACGAGAATAGAGATGGATTCGAAGTTTTGACACAAACTGTTAGTGGAAGAAAAATGATTATTTTTTTTTTTTTTCAGTTCAAATGATTGCAAGCGTTTGTCTCGGATTAATCGTTCTTCTGTGTACCGCTATGTATGGAAGTGGGTGTAGCGTTATTGTGCTTCATTTTTCTTGCATCAGATTTGGTAGAGTTGCAGTTGTAGGATTTTTAGGACAGGATCATTAACAACAGTGTTTACTGACCCGTTATTAATTCTCCAATTTGCAGTTTTTATTTGGTGGAAATAAAACTGTCAGCTTTTGATAGAGTGTTTCAAACCTCACTCAAAGCTGGTGATGGGTGACAAGGAGGGGAAAATCTCTCAAGTGTCTCTAATCCTCTGAGCCCATGGTGGTGTGTGTTTGGCCTTACTGTTGTGGAGTTCTCGCTGAATGAATTCAGAGATGTTTTATCAAGTGGAAGTAAAAAACTTAAGCGGTTAATAACATATATGTAGTAGGATATTTAGGTTGTTGTAGTAGTTTTAAAATGTATTTTGGTCATTTTGAAGATGTTTTTTTAACCTACCATTAAAATAGAGGTTTAGCTTTAAGACAGTGACACCTGTGAGCTTTATAATCTAATGCATTAGGATTTCCTTTATATTACTGTGTGTGTGTAAGTTTACTGATGATTGTTTTTTGTGTTCTCTTTCTAGCTTAGTGAGCAGCTCAGTGTGAAGCATTTCCTGCCTACATTCATCTTCTTGGGTAACCTAATAAAAGCTGCCCCTACTGTGTCCCAGAGCCTTGTGACTCATTATGGTGAGACCCTGGATATGACACTCAGTCAGACCTCAGAGTAATACAGGGACACGTAGCCCCTAGTAGTAGTCTGTTTTCATCCTTGTTTATATTTTCTGTAGTCTTACAGTCTGTTATCAAGAAAGGTACATCAGTAAGCTCGTCTCTCAACATGAGCGTGAACTTTATCACCATTTTGTCACGTGGCAAGTGATAAACAGTTCTTGGAAATGTTGTAAGCAACGCATCATTGTTCCCTTTTGTTTTTACCAGTACTGGACACGGGTGGAAAGGTGATGCATGGACTTATTTACAAAGTTCATGCTTCATGAATTCCTCTCATGGAGATTTACAATCTGGAGCTAAATACTTTTCAAACTGTAAACATACTGCTGCGTAGCAGGCCACAGCCACTGACCTCGTTGTGTAGCAAAGACATTCATTTGCCTTTCGCGGAATGTATAGAGTATCCACAAGAAAATGATGACGTGCGTTGATTTGGATCAGTTTTTAAAAATGCAGTTGAGACAGGATCGTTCAGGTTTCAGGTAGCTCGCGGTGCAGTCACATTCTCTATTTCACTCTCCACTGTGGCACTGGAGAGACAGAAACTGAATTAAAAATGTATTATTTTCAGGGGCTAAGATCCAAGAATGTGTTGAGTTCACCTGAAATGGAAGAGGAAGATATGAAGGAATACATAATTTTCCTTATCTCTTTTGTCTTAGAGAGACATATCTACATTTCAGTCACCGTAGCCTATATTGAGCTTCTTAAACTGTATCGAAGATGCATGGAAAGCATTGTCTGCAGTGGACTGGCGACGTGTCCAGGACGCTCTATACCAGCTCAGGCAGGCTCCAGCCTCCTGAGTCCCCTAGTTGGATAAGAAAATTGGCTGATGGAAATAGCTGTACTATGTCCACTTTTGAAACCAGCTTTCTCATGCTGTGCCCTGTTCCACTCCCTCTGCCTCTAAGAAATTAGAAAAAAATCACACAACTCTATCTTCCATATCCTTTCCCCTGAACTCTCTCAATTCAATCTCTCTAGCTGTTATGACCTTTTCAATTGCTCTCCAGCTGCACCGAGATAACCAACCTTAAAATTCCATCTGCATAGCCAATCCCATACCAGCACCTGCTGAAAGTAAAATAGCAAAAGTTACGAATACTGCAAATGTTCATCTGAACCTTTTCCCTGAATCTCACCGTCTATATGAATGTATTTATCTAGGTACAAAGCTGTAGTATAGCGAGCTAAAAGATATTGCCCCTCGCAGTCCTCCCCCAACGCACAGTTGTTGATTTAATCTCTTTTACAACCACCTGTATGATATCTTTGTACTCCCTGAATCATTTTTCCACTGTGCTTAATAGGCTTTGTCAATCAGCTTCGTGTTCGTGTGTGCATTGTGCTGTGTTTGTGTCACGCCTGACTGCTTGTCTTTACGATCGAGCGCGAATGTGATCCTTATGCCAAAAAGGCAGGCACCGTAGTTATTTTATCATGCTATGTGTGTCCACCTCTCATGTATTTTCATGAGTTTTTCAAGCTCCCTCCAGCAGCTGCAGGTAGTGGTGAGTTGTTACGATGTTGATGCAAGATGTGGGCTGCCACTATTGACTGTGTGTGCCTGTCTGTGGCCTGTCACTCAGCAAGTCTCTGTGGGGCTGTTTGGACTAACGACAACAGCACGGCAATGACAACACATGCCCAGAGCACCCAGGAGATTTCCCTCTGTCTCTGACTCACTGGCTGCCTGTCTTTCTGACTGATTAACCCCTCTCTTTGTCCTCACTCGTTTACTTTTCTCTTCCAGAATTTTCTCTTCGATTTCTGTTTTGCTGATACTGATTGACGAGCAGATACAGACAAAACAGGGAAGATGAAGCGGATAAGAAAAGTGGAAGGCAGACACAGATAACAAGAGGGATAAAAGAAGGAAAGGACAGTAGTGCAAGTTAAAAATGTTTCTCACAAGCTGATATGTAAAAAAAAATCAGCCATCTAAAAGTAAACAGTTAAATGCCAAATTACATCATTTCTTTAACTAGACTTCGCATCATCTCAGTATCCAGCATTTCTGCTTTATTTTTTTTTGCAAGCACATTTTTTGTTCAAGGACTTTAAACAAGAAGTTTTTTTAGAAAGTGCTTGCAAAAATACAGAGAAACTAAAATGTTTTTTAATAGACCAAGAAAGAGGAAGCAGGGTGAAGCAACAAGCGCAAAGCGATGGTTAAATACTGCAGAAAGCGGATCAGAGGAAAAACAGAGAGGTAGTTCAAAGCTTCACAGTAGGGCAGCCAAACACTAAGTAAGGTAAACAGAAATGAACTTTTGCTCTTTTCTTTAAGGAAAGCAAAATAAGACCTTTTTGTCTGTTTGCTGTGCCTCCCCCCCCCCGTGTTTGTGTTTCTTTCTCACTGAGTGGCATTAAACAGCAGCAAGGCGTTTTGTTTTTCGTCTGTTCTTTTGCAGCTCATATTTTGTTCCCTACATTTTTTTTTATCCTCTGTCTGTGGAGGAGTTACCACCCCCTCTACCCCTTTTCCCTTCTTCGCCCCCACCCCCACCGCTTCTCTCTTTATGCTTTGCTGTCATCTTGGCCGCCTCATATATTTCGGTTTAATCAAACATGTCTGCGAGCTTCTTCTGCTTCACATGGGTTTTGATCTGCTCCAGAGAGCAGCTGGCTTGGATTTGGCTCTCCTGCTCTGTCATCTCTGTCTCTTTCTCTCCATGTTCGACACTCGCTAAGTCTCGTGTTGCTTTGTGCTCTTGTCCGCTGTACAACTATTCTCACCTCTCTTTAGCCACGTCTGTCTCCTGCCTGTGTTTCACCTGCCATCGTGTATACTAGTGTGTTCAAACTAAAGTCTTTATTTATATTTTGCCCATTTATTTACTTTGTTGTATAAATGAGAAAACTACAATTAATTAAGTTCTGCTAGAAACAAACTAATGTTAGGGTTCAAATTATTTTGTGAAAATAATTATAAAAGTACTTGTGTCTTTATATTTTTATACTCCACATCTACTCCCACATTGTGTTTTAATCTAGTCCGCTCACACTCTCATCTGCAGTTTAACTCCGCTCTCTCCCCCATTTGCCAATCTTCAATCCTTTCATCTTCAAGGCAATTTTCCCTCCGACGCTGGGTCCACTGTTGTCTGTCATAGCTAAAGTTGAAACTCTCCACCTTGTTCCCAGCAATTTGCACTTTTTCCATTTTGTAATCTCACTGTCCTTTTGTGGTGTCTGTTGAGCTTCTCTCACGGTAATACCATTACTTCACCTCTGGGCATCTGTCTCTTATTTTCCTGCATTTCTGTACATACTCCCAAACGTCTTTCTGGGTAATTGAAATGTACAATATCTTGAAATGTCACATGATGTTGCAATAATACATCTATTTATGCACTCATCAGCTGCTTTATTAGGTACACCTCGATATTACCTTGGCTGGAACGTGGTTATTTGAGTTCCTGTTGTCTTCCTATCAGCTCAAAGCTTTCTTGCTATTCTAAATGCATTGAGTTGCTGTCCTCCAATTAGGTAATGGTGTTAACAAGCATTTTAACAGGTGTACCTAAATATAGACACTTAACAATTATACCACGTGATTATGCCTGTGTCTTACTTCTGGTCTAAGTACTTACCTGTTTCCATTTCTCTCCACCAGTGCCCCTGTTGGACCGCCTGTGCTCAGCGTTGCTTTTCCCAGATGAAGCACTGAAGGACGCAGTGGTGTATGTGTGGCTCCAACTGCTTGGAGCTCCTGGGGGCTCAGCAGCCCAGTCCTTGCCTACTGCTGTTAGGGACAGAGTGTGTAACGTTTTGCTGAAAACATTAGCCAATTCCAGCTCCCCGCAGCTCCTCAGAAATTGTGTCGGTGAGAAAAATATTTTGGTTGAATACATTTTATGAGTTTAGTTTTTTTGGGGGGTGGGTGGGTTTACGAATCCTTTTATAACATAGTATATTTCACAAGATGGATAAACTAGTGTCAATGAAATCTGATAAAGCATGTTGAGAAAATGAGAATGAGCATGAAGTAATCTCAGGGCATTCAGATGCAGATTTTCAAAAGTATAATTGACTACATCAGTAGCTGCTTAAATGAAAAATTGCATATATTTACGTTTTTGAAGTGCAAATTAGACAAATACCTAACTAGAGTGAAACTGGTTTTCTACCATGTAAAAGTCTGATGATGTAGATTTTTGTTATTCAAGCCTTTACAACAAGGATCTTTGTGAGATTAAAAGAGAATGGTTGTGAATTTGTAGCAATGTATGAAACAAAATTTCACTCCCTGCTGGCTGAGAAGACGGCTGAGGACTTATTTGAATGGCAATGTGGTCATTTGACATCTGCCTTTTGAACTGAAAAAAAACGTGTCATTTAAGAAATTTCCCTTACTTTGCACGGCTTAATAATAACAAAAAGGAGTTGTTTTCTTCCCTAAATCCCCCAAATCTCCTTAAGAGCGAGGCTAGATGGAGAAAGAGGGAGGATTATGTGGAGATGAAAGAGTCCTGCTATCTGGAGGAGCTTTGACTTATAAGGACAATAAGCTTGCAGTGTGCGCTTTGGAGATAACCAGAACTGAGGTCTACATTAGGTACAGACATTTACGAAAAATAAGACAGAGTCATTATCTCCCAGAGATTTAGAGTTGGAATGTATGCCATTGTATTAAGTAGGGAAAAAAATGTGTTGCACAGCAGGTTTGAAATAGAGGTTGGTTTGCAATTGTGAAGTAAACATGGCTGAACTGTTGTTATTAGTTTAATACCAGCAAGCTTACCTATGATAGCAGCAGTATGGCGGAAGAAGCAGGAGGTATTATTAATTTTCTTTAGCTTTAGGAAACGGTTACAATACATAAGTAAGATTATTATATTTTATAATGTTGCACTTTGGGAAGTTGCATTTTTGCATTTTTATGATTACAAATCGGTGCTGAATCTGAGGAAATCCCACACCTTCAGAACTTTTATTATTACAGAAGGTGTTTAATATTTATAAATGATTACCTAATATAAAACGTCTCTTTGTGGTATTTGAAATAGCCCGGTTTATTATCAATTTAATGGTGGAGATTTTAAATGGTGACAGTGACACTTTAGGTAATATTTTTGCACCTTTTATTCTAAATTTTAAAAAAACTAAACAGACAAAACAAGAAGACAAACTCTCTATGAATGTATTTATCAGCACATGCATGTGTAGATCTCAGCCATGTTTAAGACTTTGTATAAACTTTGCATCGTGTTTAAAACTTCTGATCTGTGTCATTAGTATCTGTAACAGCTTGTCTTTCATCTGTTAGGCCTGCTGTCACAGCTTGTGCATCTGGCTGATGCTGTGTCAGTTCTGATGAACAGCCTGAGCTGTCAGCTCATGTGCGATGAGAACGAGGACATCCTCGCCAACAACAGCCAGAGCCTCAGCCAAAACCAAGACCAACAGCCCCCTGACCACTGCCTTCTGCCTCTCATACTGAAAAAGGTCTCTGTCCAAACATCCTGCTCTCATCCCCAAGACCTGCATTCTGGCGCTGACGATAATCATAACAAGAAGTTCTAATCCTGGATTATTGTGCCTTTGAATAGGGATTCAGTGGGGTTTTACCCTGGACAAATATTTGTGGTTCATGTCTGGGAAATCATTGTGTAGTTTACATCTCGTTAGATTTTCTCAGTGATGACTCACATTACAGAACAGCTAATGACGTTGGGAGGTTTTATGGAGAGCTCTGTGTCTAATGTGTTGCTTCTAAATGAAACTCTTAACTAAATAATCAACGCTGTGACATCAGACCGGCACTGTTTTGGGATTGGTTGTCGGTGAAACGACTACACCCCCAGCCGTATATAATCTGCACCTAATCCATTTCTGTGTGGAATTTACAAAAGTGTAAATCCCCCCTCGGTACATGAGTCAATATGTTGTAGCTCCAGACTTTAACATATTCGAACGAAAACAAGAAGCCCTCCGAGAGTGCAAACCTCCGCCAAGGCACTTCACTCTGAGGCCTGAATTTACTTTTAGGGGAATAGTATTATATTTATTTATTTTATATTATTTTCTTTGTTCTTTTTAAACCTACCTTATGAAGATTTTGGAGCAGGTAAGGTTAGCATGACAGATGTTTACTTTGATTACACAAACATTATGTAGGAGTAGGTAATGGATGATAAGTATTGATTTGTAAATAAATGAACATGAATAATTTGAGCTTATTATATAAACTTATACTACAGTATATTTCTAACTAACTAGGCAGCTGTTTTCTTTCTCTTGCCAGTATTTAACACATTCTAGGGTCAACTTGAATGAAAGGCAGACGTGAGATCAGAGGGTCAAAGGTGACATGATATTTAAATACAAACTATACACCAGTATCATTTCCTGATTGTTGCCAATGCAAACAAAGGCAGCATAATTTTAAGCAGAGTTTTAAAGAGAAAAGACATTTTCTGAAAGTTTGACCTTAAAGAAGAGATCAGAGGTCAAAAGAACGTAATATTTAGAATCCCAAAATATCATTCCCTGTATATCGACAATGGCAGCAAGAAACGTAAATAACTCTGTATAGCATTATTATCTCTTTGACCTTCAGATCAGTCTCTTGGCCTTGAAGGAGAGGTCAGAGGTTAAATGTGACACGATACTTTAAATCTTTATATGGTGTTTTCTATATGTTGATAAAACACACACACACACAGTTTCTAAGTTTTAAGGCTGTTTGTCAGTTTGCAGCCAATAAATCATTAAGTTTACCTTGAAAACCTTGGTGGATGTAAGCCAAATTTGAATGGATTGTTAACATGACCCCACTCTACACCCCTAGAAAGTTTTAATAGAATTCATTCAAAACTTTTTGAGCTTTACAGACAGAGAGAATAAACATGCACACACACACACTCACGCACACAAACGCTACCAAGAACATAACCTTCTTGGCAAAGGTAACTAACAAACTAAACTGCAAAGCTCAGATGCTACACAGTGCATGGAAGATGGGAGCCAGTTGTTGCTTCAGTCTATCATCAGCCTTTGGTAGTATTGAAGAAACATTTATAGTGTAAACACTGTAATACTATGGAAGTCTTGCACACTGTTTGATTAACATGCATCTTTATTTAAGTTAAGGATTAAAAAAACAACAACATAAAATGTGTTTTTCAGTTGCTTCTGAGTGGCGATGAGAACTTGCAGGTGACCAGTGCAAAGTGTATTGCATCTGTTCTGGTTCATTCCCCCAGTCAGTACAGTGCTCCCTTCATCAACGCTGACGTACCTGGTAACACGCACGCACAGGCACACAAACACAGTCGCTGCGATGAGTTAATGCCTTCTTTGAATTGTTCTATTAATGATGTCCTCTGTGTTCCCTTTGGATCCTTCTCTTTGTCTAAACCCCTGTTATTATGTTATCTGTCGCTTTGTATTTCTTATGCTGTTTGTCTGCGATTATTATTGTCATTATTTTTACAAGGTTTCTTACGAGGCTTTCACAAAATATTGTCATCATTTTTGCTGTACTGTTTTACGTGGACCTGTTATACTTTTCCTTGTTTTCTCTCTTGCATACCTGTATATCTACTGTTACAATGATCGATCTGTATAATGTCTGCAGCCCCACCCACCTGCTGCTCAGACCTTTTATGTTTCAAGGGGGAGCCAATCAGAAGAAAGAGAGTAAAACCAGCTTGTTTCAGACAGAAGATGTGCTAATGGGCTGCAAAAAGGCCCGATGAAATAATCTAAATAAAGATTATTTTGAACTTTGAATCATGTGAAGCTTCTGTAGTAGGGTCCAAGAATAAAAATATGGAGCTGGGAATGAGCATAATAGGTCCCCTTTAATGTGCAAGAAAACATTGCCCTAATTTCAGAAGAGTGTTGTAGTAATTCTTCCCTGTCCTCTCTTTTTCCTTTTAACTTTGTTTAAAAGAACAAGAAAAGGTTTTAAAGTTGTCTTTTTGTCACTGTTTTCAAAGAGTTTCTGTTTGACCGTCTGGCCTGTAGTAGCAATGAGGTGCTGCTGTGGTCTGCCTACAGCTGCTTGCTGCTACTAACTGAGGAACCACTCTTTTTCTCCCAGTGTCACTCCGTTTACGGTGAGAACACAGGCTGTAGGAGCACGACCACTTTATCTCTCTGTATGAATGCAAAGGCAAAATATGTCACTACTGCGAAGGCTCCGGTTGCGAATGGCATAAACAAGGTAAGATGGAAGTGTTTGTTTCTGAAATGTTTTGGCTTCACTTTTGTGCCGCTGTCTCGACATCCATCTTTTAAATCTATGGGCGAGAGAGCCGAGACAGCAGATCAGAAACCATTCCTGAGTGAATTACGACGATGCCATCCCTGTTTTTTGTCTTCAGCCCTGGATTTCGTTGTATATCGGTTAACATATCTGAAAATAGCTGCCGCTGGATAATTGATGGAAAGACAGGTCCTTGACAGCTTAGATGGAATGACACTGCACTCTGTAATTTTTCTGACAGCAATTGGAAATTTTAATAAACCCTCCAAAGTGGAAGTTTCTCGACATCTGCGTCTGCTCCATCTGCTCCCAGTCGCATTAAAATTGAAATTAGACCAATAGAATTCACTACTGTATTCTGGGTTATTTCATCTAGACAGCTGGCGCTTTTGTAATATAACAAAAATCGGGCAAAATGGCCAAATATTAGGAAAATGGTTACAGAAGGGAGCAGTAATTGCTGATTGGGAAAAAATGTCAATGCTTAGCATTGTTCAGATACACCAATGTGTATGTGTCACTCTGTGTGTGTGTGTGTGTTTGTATGCCTTTGATGTGAGCCATTACAATGGATTATGCATGTGAGGCCCCACAGTAATTGCAGCACTTCAGCACCAACCCAGAGAAATAGTTTGAGAAACACTTGCTATGCAGACTTAATTTACCAGTACACAGGATATCTGCTCTAACCACTCCTTGTTGCTGTTAGGTTCTTGCTCTAGGTCAGTATGAACACAGGCAGCAGACTCTGTGTAGCAGTAAATTAGAAAGATGTACCGCTGTCACTGTTTGTTTAACATGCAAGGCTGCGAGTGCCGTTGTGTGTGCATCCTTTGTGATACATTTATGAGCATGTCACTCATTTTAATATGCGAACTTGCTGTAGGCTGTAGTCTCTCAAGAACTCTTAAGAACTTTGGCACTGAGCAAGGTTAGAGAGTGTTTTTTTGTTGTTGTTTTTGTGTCTGCTCATTTGAGAGTTTGAGTATTTCTTTGAAACACTGAGCATGTTTGTGGTGCGTGCTAGGTATGGAGTCTTTGGTGCGCAGTCTGAAGGAGTCTTTGCAGCTGACCAACCTGGAAGCGCCAAAACAAGGTTTGCTGCTCCTCAGAGAAATACTGGAGAGGTGAGATGGATATTTATTTTCTTCAGTTACTCTGTTTATTGACTGGCTTCATAGTGTAGTAGTTAAGACGTTTGGCTAACATGCAAAAGATCACCAGGAGGGCAAACAAATCTCTGGGAGGCATGCCTCAAAAAGGGCATTGGCATGACAAATCTGTGCCAAATAAAATATGCACTTCCATCTGCTACGACAACCCCCTGCGAATAAGGAAGCAACTGAAAAAGAAGAAATGTATTTATTGATGTCCCAGTGTCAAAATGATTCCACTGGAACGAGGATCACTGCTTAGACACTGAAAATGCTATAAAATATTAACATGTCCATAGACAGCAGAGAGCAGTAGTTGTGTGACAGGATGGCAGACGCAGCTGCAACAAGTAAAAAGAAATTATGGTTTAACTACACTGTCCTGACAACTAGAGTTTCTTAATTGGTTAACTAGAATAATCACCAGGATCCCAAAGTAAAGAGATTAATATTTAAAATATTATCATACTGGAGAAACAGTTTACAATATGACTCCCTATAAAAATACGCTTGTGATTTGCCAAGTGATAGTAATATACTATATTGTCAAAAATATTCACTCACCCATCCAAATCATTGAATTCAGGTGTTCCAATCACTTCCACGGCCACAAGAGTATAAAATCAAAATCGTGATAGTCCAGTCGGTCCAGTTGTGAAATTTCCTCGTTACTAAATAATCGACAGTCAGCTGTTAGTGGTATTATAACAAGGTGGAAGCAATTGGGATCGACAACAGCTCAGCTCCGAAGCGGTGGGACATTTAAAATCACAGAGTGGTTTCAGTGGATGTTGAGGCACATAGAGGTCACAGACTTTCTGCAAAGTCATTTGCAACAGACATCCAAACTTCCCGTGGCCTTCAGATTAGCTCAAGAACAGCACAGAGAGAGCTTCATGGAACGGCTTTCCATGGCTGAGCAGCTGCATCCAAAGTTTACATCACCAAGCGCAATGCATAGGGTCAGATGCAGTGGTATAAAGCACGCACTGGACTCTAGAGCACTAGAGATGTGTTCTTGGGAGTGACGAAGCACACTTCTCCATTTGGTAATCCGATCGACGAGACCGGGTTTGTTAGGAGAACGGTACTTATCTGACTGCAGTGTGCCAAGTGTAAGGTTTGGCGGAGGGGGAATTATGGTGTGGGGTTGTTTTTCAGGAGTTGGGCTCGGCCCCTTAGTACCAGTGAAAGGAACTCTTAATGCTTCAACATACCGGGATATTTCGGAGAGCCTCATACTCCCAACTTTGTGGGAACAGTTTGGGGATGGCCCCTTCCTGTTCCAACATAACTGTGCACCAGTGCAAAAAGCAAGGTCCACAAAGACATGATTGAGTTTGGTGTGGAAGAACTTGACTGTCATGCACAGAGTCTTGATCTCAACCTGATGTAACACCTTTGTGATGAATTAGAGCAGAGCCAGGGCTTCTCGTCCAACATCAGTGTCTGACCTCACAAATGCAATTCTGGAAGAATGATCAAAAATGTCCATAAATGTTGAAAAGTCTTCCCAGAAGAGTTGAAGCTGTTATAGCTGCAAAGGGTGGGATGACATCACATTAAACCCTGTGGATTAAGAATGGGATGTCACTCAAGTTCATATGTGTGTGAAGGAAGACGAGCAAATACTTTTGGCAATATAGTGCTTCATTACCAAATACTTACATATGTTTGTAAAATGTTTCATGTGGCTAGATGTAAAAGCATTTTTTATGCATGTATTTTTAAAATTTATTCCATTATTATACAACCATCAGCACACCTGTCTGTTTGTGGTAAGTTGTTGTTGTAAAGTTTACATACTGTATGTTGTTTCACCAAAACCACACAGACAATTATGCTGAAGATGTTTTACTCCACCACACGTTTGCTCATTTACTGAACACCACGCACAGCTCCATCTGCTCCGACAAGGAAAAGCTACCTCCTGTAAAACATGTTAAATACGGTGGACTGGCAACTTTAATTAGATTTGAATTAACTGTCTGCTGTCTTGGAGATGAAAATATATCCCAAGCCAGTAAAAACAGGAGTCTTGTTTCTGCAAGGTTGACATAATTTTAATGGAACGTTTCCCCTGTCACATGGCAGTGATACAGGGGATAAGAGATTTTATAATCTTAGGGGGAAATTTGTCCTTTACGCTGAGTAGAAGTGTAAAAAGTAGCACGGCCGGTGCTCTTAAAGTGCTGAACAAGCTAAAGTGTGTGTGTGCGCCTGTGTGTCTGTGTGTGTTGTCTAAGTGTATACTTGTATATCTATCTTTATGAGGAACAGTTTGAGTTTCAGACCCCAAATTTTGGGAGGACATTCTAGTTAGCATCTTTTTTTAGACTAGGTTTAGTTAATGTTATGGGTAAGGCTTTAAGTAAAGCATTGGATTGTAATAGTAAAGCTATAAAATATATATTTTTATATAGAATCGCTGGACATGACTCAGTTATTATTAAGTTCAGGGTTCGGGTTGGATCGTCTACAGCGAGTAAAAATCAATACAGTGCTCTAACAAGAACCATTATCACACATGCTCTGCAGGCTTGAACTTTTCCAGACAGCAACCAGCTGGGGTACAAATCTCTCCCTTAGCCTGCTTTCAACCCTCTAGCCCCCCAATACAAAGTTAGTTTGATTACAGATTGTGCCATTGTGCACATAATGTAACTAATAGCACAGTTAGGAAGTTTAATTAGATTTGAATATAGTGCTTTCTGTCTCGGTGCATTCACTACTAAGTGTAAGTGAGTTTGCTGCCTCCTGCACGCAGCTACCTCGCTTAAATGACGCAGGGGTGGCATGACAATTGTGATATTTTAAAATGAATGTTTTTTGTGTTAATCAAGAAATGAAAATTTGATATCGTGACAGCCCTAGTTTCCAGTAGAGCACAGACTAATCCCTGCTATTTGGTGTTGAGAAAGTAAAATTCTGGAAAATGCTTGGCTTCTTTGTGTTTTTTGATATTTGTGGCTCTTTTTATGATTGGAGGCATTTGGAGCTGATTACCACTTTGTGTGTCTGTGTACACTTCGATGTGCATGCATGTGTTTTTTAGGATGTTCTGTGTAACTAATGTTGTGGCAACAGTGAGCCAGTGCACAGCTGTGATGCTGCAGCTTGGAGATGTACTCTGGTGATCTTTCTAATGCCGATAGGTCAGCACTATTTGTTTATTGTCTGTGCCTGCCCTTAAAGAGAGTCTGTGTGTGAGTGAGGGAGGCAGGGACTCAGCAAACAGTCACTGCTGCTATTGGCACAGCAGGACAAAGAATTATAGATAAGGTCAGGCAAAAAGAAAAAATAGACGGTCAGCTTTTTCATAGTTTCTTATTGACTTTCATATCAAAAATTTCCTATCAGTGAAAAATTCCTGATTTCTTTTAGCACAGTTCTCTGCGGCTTTCAGATCCATAGTGATGTGTCGTTTTTAAATGTCTTGCTTTTTCATTCTTTGCTTCAACAAGCAAACTCTATTATTTTTGTAGGTTTCCTGTTACTGCTTTACATGTGTGTTTGTGTGCATGTGCAGACAACCTGCAAGCGTGCGCCTGTTTCCTAGTGGCCCAGGGTTTGTGGCAGTTTCAGAGGTCCTGGTTGCTGGAGTCTCCTCCTCCTGCCTGCTGGTAGCCACACAGGCAGCCAGCGTTGCCTCTGCCTTGTTCAGGTATACACAAACATGTATGCTGCACATATGTAAAAGAGTCACTTCTTGCCAAAGGGCAGTTGTGCAACTACATTCTGAGGAAACAGGCAACATTTCAGAGTCTTTTTAAGCAATTTCTCTGTATAGTCTATTCTGACGTCTTAGTGACAAAGTGAAAAAACAGACAGATACATTACCTAAGACCTTTATGCACACATTAAACACATTGACAGCAGACATGTACAACAAAACGGCATGACACAAAAAAAGTAAAAACATACTTACACACTTAATTAATCATTTGATATGTTTTAACTTCTGTGTAGGTGACACGTGCGTGTACACACACACAAGTACTTCATATCCACACTATGCCCTTCTGCATCGCTTGCTTGTTCTTCCCTGCACCATCCACCCACTCCACCCCTGATAATATCAAGTGTTTACTCTTGTATTTGAATTCTTCAGACTCGACCACCAGTCCAGACCAGTCCAGTACGAGGCAATAATCAAGTTGACAGAGGCCATCACCTACAGATTTGTCAACCTAACGCTGCCCTCCCCCGCTCATCTGCGAAGCTCTGTGAGATTTTGTTTTATCTGCAAATGGAAAAATACGGTCACATCATACAAAGACTGCAAAGAGATCTGTCTAGTCTGTCAATCTGTGCCAGGTTTTACAGTGAGTGGTCACCACCACCCCACCACCCTCTGTGGTTATCACTGCTTTTAAAAGTCACACTGACATACATAGCTCTCTTTGATTCCTGAAAATGAACAGTGCTGCAACAGTGGTATTTAATGTGACTATCAACAAGTTGGCATGCTTTCATATTCCAGCTGAAACATTAAAAGTAATAACCAGAGATATACAAGTGGGTGGGTGATTCTTGTATAACAGAGGGGTCTCTTTCCATCTGTTTTTATGAAGAGGTTCCATTATTTTAGATAGTACTTGTAAAGATGATGGTTTTCTGTTTGATGTGACTGGATTTCCTGACTTTTGCATCATTTCTTCTCTCTTTTCTGTGCTCCCTTTTTAACATCTCCCTCTGTTAATTTTCAGGGGAGAATGAAGAGGTCAGATCCCAGCAGCCAGGCTTTGAGGTCTGAAGGATTTCTGCTCCAGGCCCTGATCTGTTTTCAGTCTGCCTGCAGGTCAGAACGTTGTTAAGTCATTGTTAGCCGTGGCATCACTGAATAAACCTATTTACAAAGTTTTATCAGGTTCTTAAAGTATGTCTGACAGATTTATTTCCTCATATAGATGAAAAAGTGTTGTTTGAAAAAATATAGGACTGAATCAACAACTATCGTAGAAGTCATTGAATTACATCTTTTCTGTTAAACTGCAGATGGAAGAGCTTAATGAAATCCTTGGTATGAGTGTTTACAGATATAGTTTTTGCATCTGTCTCTGTGTATTTTTTATAAGCGGGTTATTGTGTGTGTTTGATATCTGTTCAAGGTTGGCTGAGGAGTGTGCATCAGACCCTGTTTTGAAGGAGAACACGTTTACAGCTCCATACAAGCACAGCGGTGCTCAGGACCCTCTGGAGTCTCTGTGTCAATGCCTGCTCCGCTGCTGTGACGCTGTCTGGATACCCACTGTTATAGTGAGAGCTGAAAACCATCACACACACACGTACACCCAGATGTACATTAATCATCTTCTCATCTTAACCCTGTGTCTCTCTTTCATAGTCGTAACCAAACACTTGAGGAAATGATCAATTGCCGGCTCCTGTTTTCTGAGAAATAGGTCATGCTGATTATAATGCACCGTCTGGCGGCTCCTCTAAATGACTATATTAATAAGCATAGCCACACAGCCTCTGTCTACATTAGCTTTGCGTACACATGGACACGCGTGCCTATCGATCAGTGCCTCTGATG
This sequence comes from Etia nguti, assembly GCA_015106755.1. NCBI lineage: Eukaryota > Metazoa > Chordata > Actinopteri > Cichliformes > Cichlidae > Etia > Etia nguti. Next base: position 19,250 of record VUQG01006297.1, on the reverse strand, counting down.
TAGTGCTCATAATTGTTTTTATGTTATATTTCGTTGGTTCTCTTCAGGCTAAAAAAATCAATCACACGGGAAAAAATTGTTAACAGTTTGTGGTTTGTTTTTGTCTGTAAATTCCTATGTGTGTGTAGAGGATGTGTGAGCGTGCACCCAGCACCCCCATACTGCAGAACTTCTACTCTATCCTATCCTCCCAGTTCACCCTGCTTCCATCTCTCATGCCTGCCTTTGCAAATAAACTCGGTGAGTTCTGAACAAACTCAAAACAGCAGTAGGTGTTTCATGATATGAAATGATACGATACAATTGCACGGTATCATTCTTTTTTTGTCTGCGGTAATGCATAGTCGTGAATAAGAACGTTTTCACAGGACTCTATGCAGTCCTGTGAAATAGTAAGTACACTCGCAGCTGCTTCCATATGAATTATAAGCAGCAACCAGCTGATGCTAATCAACTGATCTTTATTAACTGATCGCCAGCAAGTGTGCACATCTATGTAAAAACAGAGCTTTTACCAGTTTGCTGGTCTGGAACATTCAGGTATGAATGGCACAGTCTTCCCGGCAGTTTCGCCCGGAGGTCAAACTGTGCAATGCTCGAGAGCTTGCACATAAAACCAAGAGCCACATCTCAGGCTCTACAAAAAAAACCAAACAGCATATCAGCACGAACACCTCACACTTAATGTGAAGCACGGTGGTGGAGGGGTGATGATTCGGGTTTGTTTTGCAGCCACAGGACCTGAGCACATTGCAGACACTGAGTCAAAAATGAACTCCTGTGTATATCAAAGTAGTCTAGTGTCATATGTGTCAAAGTTTGTCTGAAACAACAGATGACTGTATGTTGTCTAGATAGATAACAAATAGTATATAGGACAGATTATTCACAAATTATAATACTGTTAGCAGAGAAATATAAGTTACTTTGGTATATTTAAAAAATACATTGTTATTGACACAGACACAATAAAATATTTTACAATGTACGCTACTGTAAGATCACCAAAAGACTTGTTCTAAATTATAAAGCTACTTTCCTGGATTATAAAGATTATAAAGAATGCTCCTTTAATGAAAACTTCCTAGTATAGCCAATAATATACTGTATGTTAGATTTGTGCTTTTTCTAATGCTCACAGAAAAGGGTGAATCACTTTCTCTTCAGGTTTCCTGCACATTTAGATTTTAGCTTTATTATACCGGGAATGTGATAATCTGTTGATTTATGAACACTTTCATCCTGGCCAAACTGAATTTACAGATGTTACTGATAATGTAAACAAAGCATTTTGACAATAAAACAGTTTTTGATTGACAACACAGGTGAACAGGAACTGTAATAGTTTACCACAAAGCTCAGTGGAGCAGTTCATGTGAATGTCTTCGCCTTGCTGTGCACATATACTGTATATAAAGCTTCCACATCTGAAAAGGGAGACCAGTGCGAATATTGGATATGCCTGCATTCTTTCTAATCACCAGCAGGAGGTGACTGCTGTAGTTGCAAAGTGTTTTTTAATACATAATGGCGTTCATTTTGTAATGAATATAGTCAGCATTAGAGTCAAAAGGTACGATGAAGAAGCATACGCTTTTGGGTGGGGCTACTTTATGATTGACAAGTTACTGCCATATGAATGTGCGTCTCATACTCAGGTTCTCAGTAAGATTTAGCCCTTGCTTACCACATCCATTTCCAAAAAACACTGTGATGGTCAACACCGTCAGCTTTAAAAATGGCTAGCGTTACAGTGGCTGCAGCCATCTTTCACATACAGTTTATGGCTTTACAGTGCAATGGGAAGGCACACTTAATTTTCACACCATGGCAGCATTAACTTCACCACAATGTAAATACCATATTTGTTTGTCTCGAGGCTGATAGAACTCATTTACAGTGTAGTGAGATTCATGATATCAGTAGCTAAAATGGCTTGTAGAGCCCTCAAAGCTCATGTTTCTAAATTAGCCGCTCCTTTGAGTCTTGTTATCGTTGGCTCTGCAGATATCACGGGTGGTATTGCTAGAAACATACACCCAGCCCACATCACCACGAGTCTCGAGGCCTCTGTGTCTGATCTTCATAGGAGTACAAAATACAAACTAAATATATTTCCAAACAAGCCTGTTTAATCCAAGTTGGCCAATTAAACACTTTGCTTAAATGTTGTTTAAAGTCTTAAATTGTCTTACTAAATGAAATAAGCAGAAACAGAAGCAGTTTCATCATAAAGCTTTATTCCCAGCTAATCATATAAAAAGAAATTAAGCTCATTTTATTTCATCATCACCAACATATTGTGTTCACCGCCGAGCCACTAAACCTTTGATATGGTTAGATAACGTTTACAAAATGAAAATCGGGCTTTTGCACTGTTTGATGCCAGAAACAGCAATATCAACAGTTTATTCTGCATTTATCAAAAGTGAGGCTAAATGCCTTAATTAAATTTGATATCGCTGTAGTGGGAAAACTATGCAGGCTCTTCAAAATTGGCTGTCAGCACGATGAGACTCAGTAATTGACAGAGAACTTGTTGCCTCTGGCGTCCAGACAAGCCAATGTGGTGACATTATAAACAAACCTAAGCTTGGTATTTGTCCTGGAAGCGCTTATCAAAGCAGAGCATTTTCCTGCAGATGTGGCATAGGTCCACATGGACAAAGAAGAAAGCAATTTAGTTCCCTTATGGGATTAAAACATCTCTCTAATAAGTCTGAGGTGCTTTCTCTCACTGAAGCACTGGAACGGCCAAGAAATTAAGTACAGCTTTACAGTATAGGGGTTTTTTTTTCCTTTACTGAAGGCAAATTTGTCATAAGTCTTCAGTGATTCATTAAATTATATTTAGAAGTTATTTTGTGTTTCTTGGAAACAAATTTAAGATGAAAAAAAATACAAAGGTTTGGGGATCGTGAACTGATGGCACCTGTCTTTTACCCGGTGTTTCATAAAATGCTTTTTTTTTAGAGCCAGCTTGTGTCTAAATGTTTCACATGAGGTCTCCGTGGCTCACTGCTGTGAGACCTGCAGCATCTGTGTTAGAAAGCTGAATGTGTGTTTTTCACTTTGTTTTGCTTTTTTTAACTCACTGATTCCCTTCATTTTTACTCACTGTCACTAGTTACATTTAGGCACTGAAAACTACTTAGGCAGGGTTGAGAGAAAATTGTGTGCGAAAAAAATGCCGCTTTAAAACAACAATCCTGCAAAAATGACCAGTTATAACCTGTCAGTCACACATTCTACCTAAAAGAAACCTTGTTTTGTCAGGACTCCCTGCAGTCCTGTGAAAAACCACCCCGTGATTCAGAAGCTTGTAGAACCACATTTTGCAGTAATAACTTGAAGAAATGTTTTTCTGTGACTTTATCAGTGTTTCACATCACTGTGTTTCACTCTTCTTTAGAACATTGCTTCAGTTCATTGAGGTTTGTGGGCATTTGGTTATGCACAGCTCCCTTCCAACCGTAGGATTTTACTCTGAATAAGGTCTGGATTTGACATTCTGCTGCAGACTTGCTGCTGTGTGTGGGATCATTGTCCTGTTGTGTGACTCACTTTTGGCCAAAATTTAGATGTCAGCCTGACAGACAGAGAACTTCAGATTTTGAATCTAGAATAATTTGGTGTACAGAGGAGCTGATGGTCGACTCAATGGTCCTGTGGTTACAAACAAACCCAAAGGATCACCCTTCCACCACTGTGCTTGATAGTGTTGGTATGAGGTGTTGTCATTGTTGCTGAAGTCTTGTTCTTTGTTCAGATCAATCTTTGCAAAACCTTTCCAAACAAGTCATACTTGTTTAGTCTTTTTCTAATTGTACTGTCATAAAATTTAACATTTAACATGGTAACAGAGGCCTGTAGAGTCTGAGATGTATTGCCAACACCTGGTAAGTCTCACCCAGTTGATCCTATTCAGATACTTACATTTTTAATTCTCATGGAAGCAGTAAAGGTGGACATGACTTTAAATGTGACACGTGAGATGTTTTGAGAAGAAAAAAAATTGACAACCTGGAAATAAAAAGGAGCTGCTGTTGCTCTTCCTCTTTCTCGTCATTTAAACTATTTGAAAAACTCGTCATTACAGCACTGAGCTTTGGGTTGGTGTTTTCCTTAGAATTAGGCTGAAGATTAAAGCGTGCGCTTTCTGCCGAAGCTATTTGAATACCTTTTTTTTTGTGTGTGTTTACACTAGCTGTCACGTTTTTTGTTCCTGGCTTTGATGTGCCTCGGTGTTTGCTGTAAAAGCATTATATAAATAGTGTTTTTGCTATCATCCTCATCTTCTTCCTCATTTCTCACTGTGTCGTAGTTTATTTATTCTGCTCTTCACCTCTTCTTCCCTCCAGCGTCCTCTGGTTTCTACAGACTGGCTGTGGAACACAAAGGCCTCCTCTGTGCAGGAAACAGGTACATTGTAAGAGGATAACCTGAGGACACCGACACACGCGACAATTAAAACTGCAGCGGCGCGCGCGTGTTTCTGTACACTGTGCGTATCCAGCCGCGGTGGCTCTGTGAGCCGAGCTGCTGTTATCGTTCTCTGTCGAAGCACATTTAGCAATGAGACAGATAACACCGACTGAGACATCTGTCATTTTGAGTCACTCTACTTTTTTTTCCAATAAGCCAGTCTTCTCAGCAGTGTGTCTGTCTCTAAGCGATGGATCTGCAACTTCAAAGTCCACAGTGTGCTTTTGCATTGTGTGTGCTTTGTTTTTCACATGTAAGCATATGCGCTTTTGTGGGTCTTTGTGTTAGAGTGTGCCTGTTTTTGTGTTTGTATATTAGTGTGGTCATAAATGTGGTTTACTTGATAGGCTTAAGCCCACCCCCCCATGCTCTGAGCTGCAATGAAACTAAACACTGTGTGCATTTCATCTTTGAGAGAAGTTAGTCAAAGCACATCCTGTCCTCGGTTTTACAGTTCGCTCTTAGCTGTATTGACCGTGCATTGTGCGGTAATTGTTCACTGTTTGTCTCTGGTGCCCTCATTCTCTCTTTTTTATCTTTTTTTTTCTTTGGTGTGTTTGTTTGTGTGTGTGTTCAAGCTCCTTTGCATTTCTCCCTCTCACTCATTCTTTCAGGAACCCAAATCTGAATGCATCTTGCTGTGGTTTTCTACAGAAACTCAGTATGTGTCTTCTCTCCCAGTCAGACCTTCCTTCTGGCACCCACCAGCAAGGTATGCAAATACATGCACGTTTGCACCACACACGGAGACATGCAGTCAGGGTAAAATCCCTGTTGTTGCTCTCAGCCTCTGAGCAGTGATGTCATGCTGCCAGTTTTCTGAGAAATATTGAACTGTCATTGCAGTTTATCCGAATAGGCTAGGTCAGTGTGTCACCAAAGCACATCTTAGCTGTAGCTGAGGTTATAAACTTTTTCCCCATTCACAGTTTAATCAAATATTAATCGCTTGTCTGTATTAAAGTGATACATGTAGGTATAGTTCATACTCGGCAAACTAAATCAAACTGACTTCATCTTACATTCAGCAGGCATTATACAATTTTTTTTCCCAGAACCGCTGCCATGAACTGACAAAATTATGCTGGATTTAAAAAGTAAATAAGGTTCTTTTGCAGTTTTGCTTTAGTTTTTCTTTGTCGCATGCCTGCTTCCTCGCCCACTCAGGCTCACGCTCTCTCTCTTTCCTCTTTATGTTGACTTTAAACATCAAAAACTCGAGCGAGAGTCTCATTTCCATCTGACTCACCTGTTCTTTTGAGTTAAGTTAACTCTGTTCTTAGGGAGGGTCTCAAAGCCAGCTAGGCTGACAGTCAACAGGCAAGCTTATGATAGCATTTTGAAAAGAAAGAAAAAAAAATGTTTGCAAGTTGACTAACAAGAGCTCCGGTTTCTGTAAAGGATGAAAGGAAGGGAACCAGGTGTGTGGACTATAAACATGGTGATTGTGTTAAATGGCTTTGAATGGTATTTCCTATGTGAGAGAGAAGGCTTTTAAATGTCAGCGCACTTCATGACACATAGGTACACACGGGTCACATTTCCAATTACAAGTGCTGGTTGCTTTTAATTGCGTTAGACGGAAGCAAATGCCCAAACTCCATACACTTCCTTATCTCACATCACTGTAGCATCCACTAAAATAAAGAGCAAAGAAAAGCAGCTCACTGGTAACTGCAGTTGTCCCCCGGAGATGTGTCTGTGTGACACTGACACCAGAGTGGAGTAAAATATTTCTTTGAGGTAATGAGATGTAAGAGTTGTATGAGCAAGTGTGTGTGTGTGCGTGTGTGTGTGTGAGATGGTGAATAATGAGTTTGGCAGAGCGAGAGTCCTGTTTGTTTCTTTTCCTGCCTGTCACCATCTTCCTCCCTTTTATCATCCTTATCTGGTTCCATTTCATTTTCAGCCTCTTGCTTTCCCTCATTTTTCTTCGCTCTCATCTTGAAATTTTCCTATCACATTTTACAGTGTATGTTTTTCTTGTTCAAAAACTCCCTTTTTTCATGTTTTTAGCTGATTTTTTTCCCCTGTCTGTCATATCCTGCTTTGTGTACAGTCTTATTAGTGCTTTTAAGATTGAATATTACTGATTGCTCGTGTGATACATCACAGCATGTCATCTGTATTGTGCTTTAAAGATATCTGCTAATCTCATGTGAATGTTTAAGAAAAGGCTCTTCTTCTCTCGTCTCAGATTACTTTTCTGTTTTTTAGGACCTGAACAGGAGGCAGTGTGTCGCTGCTGCCTGCTGTGTGGGTCTATTTCTTTTTTCTTTCCCATCTGTTGTCCCCTTTCTCATCTTCTTCATCTGTCTACCCTTTGCTGTATTCCTCTCCGTCCCAGTCCTCCCTCTTAAACTCAGTACAACCCTCTATTCTTCTTCACGCCTTACTCTTTGACTCTTTCCCTGGAGGTGATGGCTGCACTGGTGACTGGAGCCCTTCTTATTTTCCTCTGATTTCAAAACGGTATATTTTCTTACTTACAGTTGCCCCTCCAGACCCTAATGCTCACTGTTGCCACCCTCTCTCTCTCTCCCCTTTTCCTGTGCTTTTTGTGGGTTGTTTTTTTTTTTTTCCTGTTTTCTTTTTTTTTTTTTTTTTTTGCTTTTCCCG
>VUQG01006294.1:77055-89779 GCA_015106755.1 Etia nguti | reverse complement strand
TTTTTCTTTTTTTTTTTTTTTTTTTTTTTTTTTTGCAGTCTCCCTTTGGGCAGTCAGATCATTGAAGTGCCCCTTAACTCCTCTCTGTCCTGGCACACCAACCGTCTCAGGGACAACAGCAAGGATGCGTACAATGTCAGCTATGCCTGGAAACTGGTAGGTGCCCCAAAGGATAAGGTAAAAAGACACTAAACAAATGCCCCCTGGTCACTGGTGACATTTAGTTTCCACAATAAACTTCAGCTCACTCTTTTACATCTGCAACCACGCACCAAAAAAAAGACGTGTTTATGTTTAATTGCTATTTCATCCAAATATAGAAGTAGTCTTGTTATATTTCAGACTCTTTCATTTTACTCTCTGTATTTATTCAAACCTTGCCGGAGGGGGGAAAAAAAAAATATGTAAATGCAACATCGAACAAGAGGATGGTACTTTCAGAGCAATGGCAGTAGGACAGAGTGAGTATAGGCAAAAATGATTGTGCCTCCCAAAAGGGAAGCTTACATAGTCAGTCAGTGCTCTGGGCCAATGAGCCATTATTATGGTTGGTGCACTGAAGATTTCATTTACTTTCTCCCCATCTCTCCCATCGCGGTCCAAAGCTCTTTTTCATTCTCATTGTCTTAAAGCAGCATAGAAATTATGCTCCCAGCCTTTGTCTTCACCAAACCTCCACTGGCCCCACCTTAAACAAGCTCGTCTGAATAAAACCAAGAGCTCTCATACTCAGAAACTGTCTGTCCCCTCGGATCCGCTTTTCCCACAAGGCCCTTAAGTGTCATGTTAAAGGAACAGATGGGGAACTGGACGGCAATAATATCATGCCTCACGCAAGTCTTTTTGCTTTCTGACATTTAGATTTTTTTTATCATTTATTTTTTTGGCAGGAGCAGGAATATCACACTTAATTTTAAACATTTCACTTTAGGCTTTTTAAAAAGCTTTTGACGTTTTTAATTTATTTATTTTTTTCAGGCATTAGAGCTCCAACACGTCACCTTTGCCATGAGTTTGGCAGGAGTCTGTTTTATTCTAAATGAGCTTTCCAGAGGCAGAAAAAAGGAAAACAGAAAAGATTTAAAAAAAAAAAAAAAATTATTTTTTCCTCTTCCCTCCAAACAATCTGTTTTTTGCTATGCAAATAATGTCCACGAGGGCCCCTTTTTGGATTGTATCATTATTCATGTTTGCTCTAATTTGAATCATAAATCTCCTGGGTGGTTCTGAAAACTGTCTACTGTACATTTGAGTGTGCTGCACCATTTATTTGGAGGGGAGGAGAAAAAAAACAGTCATGAGAGCAGGCTTAGCTTTGTGTGGGGTTCCTTTAGAGCCGGTTGCTAAAGCGGGCGCATTTATGTTTGTGTGCTGCTCATAAATCTCTGGCGGTGGTGGCTGATGGGAAACACACAAAGGAGAGCTGGTATATATGGATGCTGTCAGAATCTCAACCACTGCTAGACTTCAGTCTATTAAAAATGTGACACCATAAGAACAGGTCAGCTCACGAGGCCGCAAAGGACAAGCGTCAGACATTATGTCCATTTTCACAAGAAAGTGCAGTGAGTACATCTTTCTCTTTGCAATCTGTTGCATTGTTTGGAGCTTGAACCAAATATTGCACCAAATATTCTGTATTTTACTTTCAGTCCCATGAAAAACAACAGTGAATGGATCATCTTAAGTGCAATCAGGCATTGCCTAATGTTGCGCTAATGCCTGATGTAGACGTCCTCCTTCATTTTTTTTTGTCCACTCTTACCAACACATTAGCGAGCACTTGTTGCACAGTTTAATAAAAACAGGCACTTCCAGTTAGTATTCATTTTAATCAAAGGCTGACAGTAGTAGCAGACACATTTCCTATTTACTCCCATTTATTTAGTACTTATTAAAACTGCTTTAAACTTCATATTTGGGAACAATGACAATTTAATTCTTGGGCAGGATGAAGAAGCTTAGGACTGAAAGCCAAAGAAAGCTTAGGGAAGTTTGAAAATATGATTTAAAAAGAATTATTTGGAATACCATCAGCCTTAATCTTTTTTTTTTTTATTTAAAATTAAGCTCCCTTCTCTCCTTGGCTTGTTCTCTAGGTTCAGGACACGTCGTTCATCCTGTGCATTGTGTACATTCAGCCCGAGATTCCGGTGAAGCAGCTGAAAAACCTGAACACAGCTCCCAGCTCCAAGCTGCTCTATCATCGTTTGGACCTGTTGGGTCAGCCCAGCTCCTGCCTGCACTTTAAACAGCTTGCCACCGTTGGTAAGAAGAGCACAGAGCTGGACTAATGTGATAATTCAAGTAAAAACACTGATTAGCATCTCTGATTGTCCCTCTTTCTGTTTCTTTCTCAGAGTCCCCAACTGTGATGTTGGCAGCTGGTAGTTTTTCTTCACCCTACGAGCACCTCAGTCAGCCAGAGACAAAGCGTATGGTGGAGCACTACACTGCCTACCTGAGTGATAACACCAGGCTCATAGCCAACCCAGGCCTCAAGGTACCCAAGCACAAAGCCTGAGAACACGCGCGCAGTTCATACGAAGGACGGACTGAATGTCATTTACCGCTCTGTCTGTGAAGGTTGTCAGTCAGTCAGTCATTTACCGTTACAAACAGCCAGCCTTGCAGTCAAGTGACACGCATTCACAAAGAGCTGTACCTGCCAAATAAGTACACACACTCTTAAACACATTGTCATGCTTCTTAGACTGGGACTATAGCTAAAAAATGTAAATCGATGTGCTGCATCTTTAAAAAAGGGACAAAACTCCCACGTGGATTTTGGCATTCTGTGTGCATTCCTGTCCTGGGGGGAGTTTGAGTTTGAACTCCCAGGCCCCAGTCCCAATGCTGATTCCCAGGCTAGTCTTAAAGACCCCCTCCAGTGACCTCATCACCCCTTTCAAACTTAGAAGCTTGTCTGAAAGTGGGATGTGATTTTTCAGGGCTTGAGGCCTAATCAAGTTGCATTAATCACTAAATGGTGGTTTTCTAAGCTTTGTTCCGGCCTCATGATCACTATTCTAACACTCTTGAGCAGAGATGGGATGATTATTTTCAGGTTTAGGCACATCATAGAAGAGTACCTGTTAAAATTAGCAGTAGTTCAGTTTTCTATTTTCCTTATGGGCTGACTGAAATCCAAATTGCCAAGAGTTTTTATTCAATTTGCATTTAAGACAAACCCAAATGAAATTTCATCAGTCCTTTTTCCTTCTCTCCTTGCCCTCACTGTCCATCTCTCTCTTCCTTTATACTTCCCCCTCTATAGTCCTCTGTCAGGAACGAGGTTATGGCAACTAGTCACGTTACGGATGAGTGGATGACACTAATGGAAATGAGTAGCCTCAACTGCTACATTGTGCGCCGTTACATAGCAACGCCCAGTGGGGTGCTCCGGATTTACCCAGGATCGCTGATGGACAAAGCCTTCGACCCAACCCGCAGACAATGGTGAGGCTTACTTTGGAGGGTGTGAAGAGGAGGAGAAAGAGTTGAAGGCATGTGTGTGCATGTGTTTTTGGGGAGCAGAAAGGAAGTATGAGATAGAAGTGTGTGTGTGTGTGTGTGTGTCAGTCAGAAAATGTTTTCCAATATTAATAAGTCTAGTCTGGCCAACACTTTTGCAAAATTTTTAATTTTAGGTTTTTTTTTAAAATTATTGAAACATTAAAGTAATGTCTATAAAAAAGGTCAAGCTTTTTCTTTTCCCCCAAATCAGGCCATTTGTGTATCAAACCATAGACTGTACATAAAAGATGGACATTCCCCATGTTGATGTCCTTGTTTTTTGTTTTGATTTTCTTTTTGAAGTCTTGAGTATTGCCCTTTCATGTCTTAATCTTTTTTGTTTTTTATTCAATTAGTTTGGCCATTGAAAGATGGGGTTGTGCTATTAGCAAGGTGCATTTCCTGTTAACTGTGATGTTAATTGGTTTGCTAGTTCTCCAATAGTGAAAAACGGGCCCAAAACAAAATGTACTTGCTTGCATCTGACTGAGAGACCAAAGAGACTGCAAATGTCTCTCCCAGCTGGCTATTAGAGATGATGTAAGTTTAGGGATTCTGAAGCTATTTGAATCTCACAATCACCGCAGCAGATCTTGTGTTGACGACTATTCCCCATAGAACCAATAAGAACAGTATTTCCTGTAGCATTTCCTTCTATGGCCATAGTTGAGTTGGGTTATGGATGGGAACTGCAAAAAAATTACTTCATGTTGTATCCCAATGACTGTGTGCTGTTTTACGTAGGTACCAGCATGCTGTGGCTAACCCTGGCCTTATCACCTTCACGGGGCCATACCTGGATGTGGGCGGGGCCGGATACGTTGTCACAATCAGCCACACCATCCATGCCTCCAGGTGGGAGCACTGGTTATGTTTGTTTTTTTTGTTTTCAGGGGGTGTGGGCGGGTGGGAGGTTAAACACAGAATGTGTCATATTTTACTGCACCAGAGCAAAAAAGTCAAGTCAAAAATTGCCAGCTCGTCTTATTAGATATTGGAGAGCAGACTCACTGTTGGTTTGAGTCAGAACAATCATTGTGGGCAGCTAGGCTCTCAGCCCAAAAGTAAGCTTAGCCAGACTGCACTATCTCTGAAGACAGGAAGTAATCTGAGGGAAAGTTAAGGAGTCCATTGACCATTCTGTGCTATAGAGTTGTATTCCAAGCAAGATGATATCCTGTAACCAAATGGTCTGGGCTTAGTCACAATTGTCTTCAAGTGTCTTCTCTTTCAGAGTGCCCTCAGGCAAGTCAGCATAGCACTACCAACTTTTGGTGGTACAAAAAAGGAAAAACCAAATAGTATATCGAGTGTTCTACCATTTCCTTTGGCCAGTTATCACAGAACTGACATCAGAATATTTTGTACAATCAGGCCTGGGCTTAGAGACTTCAAAGGGCTGCAGCGGTGGTTGAATTCAAAGTATTTGTTTCGAGTTCAGTGAGCTTCAAATGTAAATCACCGCGATAGCCACAGTGCCGCTTGCAGCAGCAAAGGAACTGTTTACCACAGTCCGTGCAAGTGTTTAGCATACACAAACATTCCTCGTCGGTGTGTGCGAGATAAGGCTGGATTTAGTGCTGTTGTAGTCTCGGCTCAGTAAGCATAGTATACAGTCTACAGTAAACACTGATTTCAGGAGATCAAGAAGTGTGTTATGTTTATTTCTTGTTTTGTGTGTTTAAAAGGTCTATAGAAAAGTAGGGATCCTTGAGGGGATAACCGTACAGTGCCAAGTATCCTGACGACTGACATTTTTCAGATTTTTTTTTCCCCCCCTTCCACACAGTTTAAAACCCCAATAATGCCTTTTTTCTCTGTATATTTCTGTCTATTCGTAGCTCTCAAATGGCACCTGGCTACGCTGTTGCAGTGATGGGTATAGACTTCACCCTTCGCTACTTCTACAAGGTCCTTCTGGACCTGGTGCCCATCTGCAACCAGGACAAAGGCAATAAGATCAGGTAAAAAGAGGATGGATTGTGCGGCTCCTTTCTTTTCTCTTCTTTATGCAAGTTGTTCCTTCCTCTTTTTCAGTGTCAATTTCTGTGCGAGGTTGCTAAATTTCTGTTCGGCTGAGCAACAATTAAACTCGCTGGCTGTGCGTGAAGAATAGAGAAAGCCGGAGGAAGACATAAGCTGATTATCACAACATTCCTGCTGGAGATGTAGTGTTGCTGCTGCCTCCGTTCTACATACTTTCCCCAGCTTTTATGTCTGTTCTTTTCTTCATCTGTCTTCTTCCACACACACACCCTCCCCCACCAATCCTCACTTCTTCTTTCCATGTCTTTCTGCACTTTCTCTTCCTCCTTCGCTCTGTTGGTGTTTAGGGGCCATAAAAAACAGGATTAGCTCCCTGCAATGAAAAGGGCATGGTTTGGAAAAACACACTAGGGACAGTGGGGAGAAGAACAGAGCTGTGTTATATAGATTAGGAATAGATATACAATATAGAAATAGCAATTAAATGTTCTGAGCGAAAACCTGAGTAATGGCAATGTTCTGACAAATTACCATTTAAATTGATAAATTCATTAAGTTGATCCTGACTTCCAATTTTATTTATTTTAATTTCAGGTGCTTCATAATGGAGGACCGAGGGTACCTGGTTGCTCACCCGACTCTCATTGACCCCAAAGGTCATGCCCCGGCAGAGCAACAGCACATCACACACAAGGTAAATGATGCACAAACACAAGTTTGTATATATATATATATATATATATATATATATATACACACACATATATATGACAATAAGAGAAAACATTTGCTGGCCATTCTTACTTAATTAGCACTGTCTTGAGGAATGGATAGAAGCCTTCAGGAGTAATATATTGTCATAATTATAATAAAGTCCATTTTCTTTCTTATGGTAGGAGCCACTGGTGGCCAATGACATCCTAAACCACCCCAACTTTGTCAAGAAAAATCTCTGTAACAGCTTCAGTGACCGCACAGTCCAGCGCTTCTACAAATTCAACACCAGCATTGTGGTGAGTGACATAATAATGTAGCATAACTAGAGGTATGAATGTGTACCTTCATAGGATTCATACTGTAGTAGCAAAACACAGACACACTCCTCCGGGCCTGGCATAGCAATATGGAAATATCTTGTAGTGTAACACTGTCACCTTGTGGTCATACGTGCTTTTGCAAACATCAGTTTTCTATTTGTGATTCTGTGTGTGGTTGGATATGAAACATCCTCTGTGTCTTCGTCGTGCCCATCCTTACATGAGTAAAAAGCACTTTGAGACTGGTACTAGAAACTTCTGCAGCTCTTTAAAGCAAAAGTCCTTCAGTTTTTTTAATGTAATGTACAATTTTTTGTTTTTGTTTTTGTCGGTTCAAAATTTCTGTTTAGTGTGTGCAGTTTTGAAGTTTCTCTCACCTTTTTTTAAAGAGGATTATAAAATATATTAAAGTTCCATGGCTTTGTGTAGCGATGTGGAGATTACAGTGACCTCTCAAACTCTTTCTCCTTTAGGGAGACCTCACCAACCTGGTCCATGGTAGCCATTGTTCTAAATACCGCCTTACCAGAATCCCCGGCACCAACGCCTTTGCCGGCATTGTGAACGAGACGTGCGACTCTTTGGCGTTCTGTGCCTGCAGCACGGTAGACCGGCTGTGTCTCAACTGCCACAGGTCAGTACTGAATTCTCTTTACCATTTAGCTCTCTGGCACATTAATGCTTTGTTAACATAAAGTAGTGCTCCTGTTGAAAAATAAGACCGGATCTGATTTTGCACAAATCCAACACCCAGAGTTTGATAGTTTGATGCAGCAGTGACACTGCAGCTTGCACAGGTTCAGGAGTCACACAGTGACTTTTTCAGTCAAGGAATTTGCTTAAAAATTAAGCAAACATTAAGTTTGAATCAAACTGTGAATACAAGTTTCTCACTAACCTGCCCTTTAACTGTTTGCTGTTCAGAATGGAGCAGAATGAGTGCGAGTGTCCCTGTGAGTGCCCTCTGGAGGTCAATGAGTGTACAGGCAACCTCACCAATGCTGAGAACAGGTGGGTACATTGTTTAAAGCACATACACATAAACCTTCTGCCTTCAGAGCTGTTCTTCATGGCACAGACACAACAAGGTTCCGGAAGTATTTTTCAGAGATTTTGGTCCATATTGACATGATAGTATCACACAGTTGATGCAGAATCGTGAATCTCTCGTGCGGCCACATCCAAAAGGGGGTTGGATTGAGATCTCGTGACTGGGAGGCCATTTGAGTACAATGTCAAACACTGTCATTTTCAACATGATTTGAGCTGTGTGACATGGTGTGTTGTCCTGCTATAAGTAGCCTTTAGAAGACTGGTACATTGTGGTCATAAAGCGATATGGTCAGCAACATTATTCAGATAGTGAGTGGAGGATGGATCAAGTATAAATGTCGCAGCAGAACTGGAGACTCCTCAGAACAGGCAAGATTTTTCCAACCTTCTGTTGTCCAGCCTTGGTGAGCCTGTGTGAATTGCATCCTCAGCCTCCTGCTCTTAGCTGACAGGAGCTGCACCCAGTGTGCTCTTTTGCTGCTGTAGCCCACCTCAAGAATCTTCAAGATTCCATTCCGAGATGCTCTTCTGCATACCTCGGTTGTAACGAGTCTTTATTTGAGTAAACTGTTCCCTTCCTACAAGCTTGAAAAAGACTTCAGCCATTCTCCTCTGACCTCAACAATACATTTTCCTCCCAGAGAACTACCACTTACTGGATATTCTCTTTATTTCAGATGATCTGTCCAAACAGAGAGATGGTAGATTAGCCTGTCTGGGACCAACACTCATGTTGTTCAAAGTCATTTAGGTCTCCATCCTGATGCTCAATTTGAACATCAGCAGCTCATCATGACCATGTCTACATGGTTAAATCCACTGAATTGCTGCCTCGTGACTGGTCGATTAGGTAGTTATAGTGCAGTTGAACGGATGTACCTAATGAAGCGGCCGGCAAGTTTACATTACTGCAGGTACAAAGAGATTACAGCCGACCTCGGCACTTACAGAATCTGCAAATAATGTAATAGAAAACAGTCAACGGTTTACACAAGATGCCTTTATACAACAGTATTAGGAAAACATGCTAGGCTTGGATACAGAGATACCCAGTGACTGCAGAGCAGTGAGATACCCACCAGAGAGCACATTAGTCATTCTGGAGGGAGCTATGCCACACTATTTGCAAGGTAGTTGAGAAAATCCTCCCACATCTTATCAGGATTAAGTTCAGTCACTCTTCAGGCAGAAGAGTGACTGAACTTGTTTTTTTTTAATGGTGCTTAACTTTCAGATGATGCCTCTTTTCTTCTTCTTCTTGCTAAAATAGTGATGCAGCTTGGTGTAAGACATAGCCCTTAGTTCCCTTTATGCCAGAAGTGCTTCAAAACGGTCTTTAAAAGGCCAGATGAAAGTCGCGCTGCCTTGATCTTAGATTTAAAGGAATGGGACGAAAGGGTTCTTGACTGTAAAATTAATTTCTCCAGCCTTCCTGCTTGCATGTGGTTCTTTAAAGGCCACCTGCTTTCTTCATTTCTAAGTTAAGAGTCCCTGTCATATTTCCCTCAACGTGATTTGCAGACGTGCGTGCGTGACGCTTCAAACATTTTGAAACCTTCCCGTGCAAATGTTTGTGGGTGTTTTCTCACTTTTATATCTCTTGCTTTCCTGCTGCATCACTCTGTCTGTTCCAGGTCTTTTTCCATTACTGTTTAAGCCACTCTGCATCCTATCCATCATTCACAGTGCCTCTCACATTTCTCTCCCTTATTACACTCACCTCCTTTCATCAGCCATCAGCAGTCTTTGACAGCATGTCAATGTTTAAAATGCCAATTTCTCCTTTATTTCAGGAAGACGTGCAATTATATTTTTTCACTGTCAGTTTTTTTTTTCCCTCTGTGTTTGTCAGGCAGCATCGACGTGTGTCTCTTTAGAGCTGATTGACGCGGTGAAGACATTTCTTTGTGTGCTCGTGCTTTGATTTTTATTTTTTTAATGATCTTTTTTCCCCAGTTTAATCATATTTAATGGTAGGATTCGGGTTTATATTGTTTATTTGATGTTGTATTTGTGTTTTGACCAAGAAAATGTGTCTTTTTTGTGTGTGTGTGTGTGTAATTTTCTCAGGAATCCCAGCTGCGAGGTGCATCAAGAGCCTGTCAGTCTGAATGTGATTGATCCCAGCCTGCACGACACACTGCCCCAGTGTATCAACACCCGCTGTAGCCAGAGATACACCAGCAGGTACGCACAACAAACTTTGCACATTTGGTACACATTGACAGGTGTAACAGCACCCTGATAGAGAGCAAGTGACCAACAAAATGTAGCAGCACAAACACATAAAGATGATATGAAAAAGGCCATATTTGCAATAAATGTACATAATAATGCAAATCAGCACCACACTGCCACCTGGTGGTAAGCAAATGTTAAGTTCTCAATCGCTAATTGTTTGACTAACTCTTTAAACTACTTATCCTGGAATCATGATGCTGTGTGATACAGTACAGAGTCTGTTACAGTCTGCTGATGAAAAAATAAAGAGCATTTTAAAATGGCATGCTTTTATAATATCAGTAATATGCTTATTAATTGCCGTCAAATGTTACTAAAATGAATAAACCAAACAGACAGTTAGCTCTTTGCTTTGTAATTTGACAGAAATATTAGTCATACTGTCTCTAAAAAGTGGTGTCATGGTGTAAAACCATGGTAATAGTGGACATTAGGTTGTAATTTACAATGCTCAAAAAAATTAAAGGAACACTTTGTAATAAGAGTACAGCATCAAGTCAGTTACACTTTTAAGTAGCAGAGGGGGTTAATGAGTTTCAGCTGTTTTGGTGTTGATAGAATTGGCAAAATATTCACTAGAGGGGCAACAATGAGACCACCCCAAAACAGGAATGGTTTTACAGGTGGAGGCCTCTGACATGGAGAGGGAGTTACTCTAGCAGAGCTGGACAGGGAGGTGGAAGGCCTTTAACCCTGTGGAAGGCCCTGTGCTAACTGCATAACACTGTGAAGCCAGATTGGCGTTTGCCATAGAATACCTGAATTGGCAGGTCCACCACTGGCAACCTGTGAAGAAGAAAAACTGCGGAGAACGTTATGATGTCTGTAACATCATTCAGCATGACCAGTTTGGTGGTGGGTCAGTGATGGTCTGGGGAGGCATATCCATGGAGGGACGCACAGACCTCTACAGCCTAGACAATGGCACGCTGACTGCCATTAGGAATCAGAATGAAATCCTGGATTGTCAGACCCTACACTGGTGCACTTGGTTACGTTGTCAGGCATGAATACCAGCACATAAGGGCCAGGCGAACCACAGAGTACCATTTTGAGTTGCTGCAATAACATTTTGGCAAAATGGACCAGTTTGCTGCATAATTTTCTTCCCCCCAATAAAATCGGATGTGTTTTTTAAAGTGTTCCTTTAATTTTGAACAGTGTATAAAAGACTGTAATAACATTTTATGTCGTCATCTGTTTTGGAGCAGTATGGAGAAATTGCAGTAGTAACGGGTATTACACCTGGTTTTTACATGATTAAACGACTTTCCAGGTAACAGATGAAATGAATAAAATGTAACTTTTGTTTTTATTTCACCTGGAAACAACAGGAAGAATGCTGTTGAGTGCTGTCATATGGTAATTGTTTATTTTGCCTTTAGAGAAGTCTTATTTTGAAGGTAGTAACCAGTTTGATTTTTTTCCTTTTGTTTTCTGGGGTTTTTTTGCATTGTAGAATACAGTCTAATCAACCTACTATAAGGTTATTATGTAATAATAGTTATATATAAAATAAAAATTACATTATTGCACCAATATAACCTTATTACAATTCAAACACTCCGTTTTACCATATTGTAACCAAAATATTACTATACTATCGCTAAACCATTTTGCTTTATTGCTACTGAAGTATCTTTCCTCAGTATTACTTTTTCTTTTGCAAAAATGTCAGCCTTAGATTCATAAATCTGATTAATGCTGTGGCAATCACAGTCAGACAAGTACCGACTGTAATTTCAGCTGCTCCCTTATTCACAAGGGCTTGCCGCATCAGGTAGCTCCATGTGTATATTACTAAATTATTACCTCATTATTGTCAGTCCCTGTTATTTCCATGTTATTGCCAAGCTGTAATATAATGTATCAACTGCTTGACATCTGTGTTCTGCGTCCCCAGTGACTGTTTCGGTGTGTTGGACTGCGAGTGGTGCATGGTGGACAGTGATGGGAAGACTCACCTCGACAAGCCGTACTGTGCCCTGCAGAAGGAGTGTTTCGGCGGCATTGTTGGTGCCAAAAGCCCCTATGCAGATGGCCTGGGGCTTATGGGTGAGTTCTTTACCCAAAGAAATTGAGGTTTTGTTTTTTCTCAATTTATATATTTTTCCTCTTTGGACCCTTTGCTTCATCAAAATATTTATTAAATGTTTTTGAGTTGTAGATTGAGCCCACCATTATGAGGCCTTTTTATTAAATACTCTGTAGGGCACCTTCATAGTGATGAAAAAAAACAAGCAACAAGAAAAGAAGCCAAAGTTAAATCATTTCTTTAGGGTCCTTAAGACAACAGTTTTAGTGTATTTCTATTTTTCCCTGAAACTTTTCCGTTGCTTGGTAATTTTCTTTGGAAGGAGAATTGGCCGTCTTCCTGCAGTTGAAGGCTTTTTCAGTGGTACTTCACACTGACGAGAGAATAGAAGCGAGGGAGAAAATGTACCAGCATCTCAGCGGGAGTGAGGATCTGAGCCCGAGCTGTTTGATACTGGCTTGTTGTATTGTCTCTACTTGAGCCATCTGAAATCCTTTGTGACTTCTTTAAAACAAAACCTTCTGCCTGTTCTGTCTTCTCCAGATGAGGAGGTAGCCTCTTTGAACATGATCAAGAGCGCCCCTGTGGGTCCAGTCGCTGGGGGCATTATGGGATGCATCATGGTGCTGGTGCTGGCTGTGTATGCATACAGACACCAGATCCACAGGCGCTCGCACCAGCACATGTCTCCGCTGGCTGCGCAGGGTAGGACTAATGCATAAATTCCCATATTTTTTTTGTCACGCACCTTTTGGGAAGCTGTGGAGAATCTCAGAGCTGTGAAAATGCATCTGGTTGGCCTGTATTTGTAACACTGGAAAAAAAGTTACAACTACAATGTTTGTTATGTTTATTT